>ML662442.1:39889362-40131179 GCA_007570785.1 Antilocapra americana
GAATGGATAAGAAAGCTGTGGTACATATACACAATGGAATATTACTCAGCATTAAAAAAAAATTCATCTGAAGCAATTCTACTCAGATGGACGAAACTGGAGCCCATTATCCAGAGTGAAGTAAGCCAGAAGCAAAAACAACAATACAGTATATTAACACATATATATGGAATTTAGAAAGACAGTAATGAGAACCCAACATGGGAGACAACAAAAGGAACGCAGATGTATAGAATAGACTTGTGGACTTTGTGGATGAGGGTAAGGGTGGGATGATATGGGAGAAGGGCATTGAAGCATGTTAATTGTCATGTGTCTAATCAATCGCCAGCCCAGGATTGATGCTCGGGACTGTTGCAGTGAGATTTCCCGGGGGGGGAGGGAGGAGGGAGGGGGGACCCGGAGAGGAAGCATATGTAAACCCATGGTGATATCATGACAATGTATGGCAAAAACAATAATAAAAAAATAAATAAATAAATAAAAGAAAGAAATACTAAGTGATGTTTAAAGAACTAATTGATTTTCCCCTCTTTTCTATTTTAGGCTCAAGAGAAAGGAAGATTAGACTATGCTAAGGTAAGTAGAGTTTGTGCATTCTACACAGTTTTATACATTTCTGTCTGCTATTTGGTTTTTACTTGTATTTGAAAAGTCAAAAGAAAAGCATCACATTCAAAACTAAAGGACCTTCCCTGTGAAGTAACAGGCATTAACAGGTGAAATAGGATTCATTTAATGGTAAGTTTATTTATTGAATGCCTACTCCTTTCCAGACACTGTGTTAGGTGTCAGGAATACGAGAGTGAACCAAATCAGTTCTTTCATTCATGACATTTATAAGCTAGTTGAGGAGGTGATTGATAGACAACTAAATGGGTACATAATGAAATGTCAGCTGGTGGCAAGTGCCATGAGGAAAAATTAACTAGATAAGATCACTAACCATTGCTGGAAGGATGTCTTTGGACCATGGAAAAGAGCTTTTAGCATCATCAGGTAATACCTGGGAAGCACCATTCCAGGCAGGTTTGGATTCCTAGAGGCAGTAGTTTTCACATAACCTGTGGAGCTTTTGAAAACATACATGCCTGGGTTACCACTGCATCATACTTCTTTCACCAACATCAGAATTCCGTGGTAGGCAGAGCAGGCCAGGGGCAGGATGGAAGCGTTTGAGAAAAGGCTCCACAGATCACTTTGACACATAGCCTTGTTAGAAAACTGCTGTAGGATTTTGGATTTCAGTGCACCTGTGCAAGCCTTTGAACACACTTGGATTTTCTCCTGAGAAGCAAATGGAGTATTTTCACAGGTTTGTGGGATGCATACAGCTGCTTGACTAAAGGAACATGCTAACCATCCGGTTTTTACAAAAGTCAAGAATAGCCAGAGTGTGAGCACACCTGTACGCCAAAGACAAGGAGGAGGAAATGGGACCTGTAAGAGCTCTGCTTGCGCTGGGACAGCCGGAACTCCCAGAGATCTCTCCGATCCAGAACCTCGTGCTCTCTCGGCAGCCCTGAAGTGCACACCCATGGTTCCATGCCTTTCTTTGCCTGAAATGCAGTTCTTTCCTTCTCTGTCTCACAAACTTATGTGTGCTTCAAGAAAGATTAAGAGTGATATCTCTGTACTGAAGACTTCTGTGTTTGTCACTCTGTCTTTGATGTCTGTGCTAAATCGTTTCAGTCATGTTCAACTGTTTGTGACCCCATGGACTGTAGCCCGCCAGGCTCCTCTGTCCATGGGATTCTCCAGGCAAGAATGTTGGAGTGGGTTGCCATTTCCTTCTTGGATGTCTACTTGAGCCTTATACCTAAATGGTTTCCCACAGGCAGAGATGCTCAAAGCGTCTTAAACTGAACTCAACATCTTTCCAATATCTCTGGTCACCTTTTTTTTTTGAATAGAGTTTGCTTTTTAGAGCAGTTTTTAAGTTCAGAGCAAAACTGAGCAAAAAGTGTAGAGAGTTTGCATTATCCCCTGATACCACACAAGCACAGCCTCCTTCCCCACTGTTAGCATCCTGCAGCAAATTGGAACTTCTGCTATGATCAATAAACCTGCATTAATACATCTTTATAACCCAAAGTCCATCACTGACATTAGGGTCTAGTGTTAGTGTTGTATCTCTGGTCCTTATTACTTGTTCTGTCTCCTGATGTTGTCTGTCATCCCACCAGTGAACCATGTGAGAAAATTAGAAGTCACTCTCAAATGCTCTTACCCCCTCACCCCTATGTTCCATGACCAAATCATACTAGTTTTATTGCCTACATTTTCTTAAATCCAGTCCTTCCTCTTGATGCCTCTTCCATTGTTCACATTGCATCCTGCTCTGAACCACTAAAAAGCCTGTGACTGGTCTCTATGCCTCTCTTTTGTCCCCAAGGATCCATCACCAGCCAGAATGTTTATTTAAACCACAAGTCTGGCAGTTTCACAGTGTATCTTAAAACCCTTCCTTGGCTCCATGTTTTCTATAAGGCACATTCAAAGCTTACTAGAGTGGCATATAAAGCACTGTAATCTCGCTCCCTGGAGTGACTCTCCAGCTTCTTGTCCTCCACACTGTGCTCCAGTGGCACCAAATTACATAAAACATACTGTTTCTGTTCTCTGTGCCTTAACCCGAGCTGTCTCCTCTGCTTGGAATGCAGCACTGTCCCCCTTTATCTGGCTTTCCCTGCCTCTTCTGTAAGGCTTAGTGTGGGATCATCTCCAAGAGAAAGTCTGCCTGGTTCCCTGGGCTGGATAAGGTGCTTTCCTCCATTCTCTAGTACATTGTGCATCTCTCAGTCATTGCACTTCACTCTATTATTTATCATGACCATTTACGAGGAAGATCATAGACTCTGAGCTCTTTGAAGGCAGAGGTGGTAACTTATTTGTACCCTTGGTGCCTAACACAGTGCTTGGCACTTAGTAAACGGTGAGTGAGTGTGTGAGGTTATAAGAAAATAGAAGACCCATGCAATTAGTTGCAGGAGAAATTCTGGTATATGTTTTTTTATTTCAATCACAGAGGAAAGGAAAGCTTTTGACACAAGTTGCAGGTATCAGCAAGGATAAGAAGATTGCTTGAGAAGTTAATGAAATAACTTGGAGATAAATGCTGGGATTTCACTATGATGAGAGAAATAACTTATAAACAAAAAATTAAGGACACTGACATCATGATTTGGCAATAGAGTGATTATCATTGCTGCTTATATATGACTCAGAAAACTCTTTTAGGATTTCTTATTGCAGAAGCACCTGCCAGTGGAAGAGACTGGAAGAAAAGGAAAACAAGAAAATGGAGACACAGATAGAACACTCTGAACCAAGCAATGGCTCTGTCACCAACTCACTGTAAAATCTGTTGTCAGTCACTTGATCTTTTTGGTCTCCCCTCAGTTTCCTTAGTATGAAATGAGCAGGTTACAATATTTTCCAGTATTCTTGCCTGGAAAATCTCATGGACGGAGGAACCTAGTAGGCTATAGTCCATGGGGTCACAAAGAGTTGGACACAACTGAGCGACTTCACTTTCTTTCTTTCTTTCTTTCTTTCAGTTTCCTTAGTATAAAGGAGCAGGTTATAATAGTGCTGTTCTACTCTCCAGGCCCAAATTTGAGAGGAGACATTCTTTTTTTTTTGGGGGGGTGGTGCGGAGGGAACATTCTTATTACCTATTAAGGTCTAGATTCATTCCTTCATCTACTCCATCCACCCAAGCATGGTGGATCTGATGTTTAACATATGCAACCAGACCTAACCTAGACCTTCCTATCAGAAGTCCCCCTTTGCTCTGTTTTTTTCCTCCTTAATGTTTATCATAATCTACAATTATCATTTTTATTTAGTTACCTGTGTTTTGTTTCTTTTTCCAGTAGACTGTAAGGCAAGACCTGAAGGCAGGGCCTTCAATGGCCTTGTCCATTGTAGCATCGTCTGTGCCCAGCACAGGCTTATATACAGGAGTGCTTGACAAATGTGTATGGATGAGGGCTGCATTAGTGAGATGCTAGAAGTGCAGGCAGCTCAGAGGTCTGGAATTGGGGATCTCAGACTCAAAGTATCCACTATATAGTCAGTATATTATAGGACACTGTCCATCCCTATGTTCAGTAGCCCTAAGATTGCCTTCCCAAGCACCCAGTGACAATAGTTCTCATGCCAACTAACAGAAACCCACCCTACTGGAGTATATGGTGCTGTGCTGATATTTAAGGGCATAACTTGATCTCAGCAGTTAACCCAGACCTGTTATCCATACATAGACCCAAATCCAAGCACTGCAGGTAGAATGATTGTATCCATCTCTAACAAGAGTCCAGGAGATGTCTGCAGTACTGTCTCTTACACTGCGTATCATGGGCCCATGGTGAAGTCCTGGTTTCATGCTGACTGATGCAGGCATTGTGCTTTGGCAGCCTAGGGCTCCCCTGGTGGGTTTACCTGTAAAACTACATTTTAAAAACTCAGTGGCCATTTCTGGAAAGTATCATGAAATTTATTTATTTTCTCAAAAGCCAAGTTTTATCTGAAAAATCAGATTTTAAGTACAAATTATTTTGGCCATGTGCTCTGTGGCTTCGTATGCCATCTCTCCAATTGTGTCAGTCTCAGAACGGCAAGGAAGTAGAGAGGGCAGAAGTGGTGATCAAAATCGGTCTCAGCTAGATCTCTATAGAGTGTCAGTCACATTCAACCAAACAGTGGTGTGTCCTCAAACACTCAGAAAAGAAATTGAATTACTTCTTAATTGAGTTCCTGTTGCGATGGAGCCTAGATTGTGAATGCTTCACACTGCTGCAGTGCCTTCCATCTACAGCTTTTAAAGCGCTCAGCAACTATCCCTTCATGAAGTCTCCCCCACCTCTGGAAGGTGGTTAACCCCAGTCCGGTGCACACTACCCACTCCTGGAGCTCATTCACCTGAGGCTGGCCTGGGGTGGCAGCTGTTAACTGTCAGGTGATTCTACCCAGCTTCTAAAATGAAAAAACAAGAAGCGACTTAGCTAGTTAAAACTGCAGAAGTTTTGTTGGACAGGATGTATTTACCAGAAGTGAATTGTGACCAAAAATCTGGTGCCAACAGTTTTGCTCACATACGCAGTACAAAGAGGATCTTCCTTATGTGACTGGTGTTCAGCCCTGAGTGTGTCTCTCTTAGGGAATAGGGAACTATTCCGTGTTCCCAAGGTTTCTGGCCCCAAGCAGATTGAGTTCAATGTTAGAGGGAAGAGTGCCACCTATCGAATTGTAGAAATTCATGGACACGTGTGGGAACCCGTGGAGAAGTGTCTCAGGCCACATTCACTCTTGGTTTGCTATGGTAACTTAATCTGTGTGTCTGAAGGAAAACAAGTATGTCGGCCACTCGTAGAAAAACATCTACAAACGTCTGTGTATTTTCCCCAGCTGGAGCTGAGCGTATGCCTGTAGTTTAGCCTACTGCTCCTTGAAAGAAGCATGCTGCTCAAAGACTGAGGCAGATGGTATTTTTACCACTTCAGGCAAAACATGGCACCTATGGTTCGGGTTTCTACAATTTTAATTTTTTAACACTTTCAAGATGGCTGGCTTAAAAATATCTCCATCACAGGCATACAGAACTTTTCTCAATTTCTTTTTAACAATTGCCTTAGATATATAGATTATAGATAAATATCACTTGGTCAGAACCAGACTCTCAGCCCTGTGAGCCACCCTCTTGCTCATCCTCCCACAAGTGCCTAGGACTAGGCCTTACATGGGCTTTGACAGTCATGCCAGTTTTGACGCAAAGACTCTATAAACAGTTTGCAGGAGCTTTCTTGGTATTCATCTTCAGCCTTTACTATGTGTAGTTCATATAATTTTCCCATGACTCAGTACAGAAAAGAAAGTTGTTTTTTGTGTCTTCCTACTGGAGAATTGCTCAAGGTCAAGCACTTGGTAAAGAAAGATTTTGCATGTGTGAGTTTATGCATCCAGTTCTCTGTCAAATGTGAGAGAGGGTTTTTGAAAGGAGTGGGGGTTTTCTGCTGTTCCGTCTCTCAGGGAATTTGTTCAGTTCTCAGAGTAGCCCTTTCCCCTGCCTCAGGAGCAGTGTCTAGAGCCCCTCCTTCTTCGTCCCTCCCCACCCTCAGGCCCTGCATGTTTTGTTTTATTATAAAACACATTTGCATAGGGTACACATTAAAATTCCCTTCCCAGCAGCAAACCGTGCTGCCCACAGACATCTGCATGGTCACCATCATCACTTCCTCTCACGTCATGTTCTCCTTTCTATGGCTTGCCCTTTCAGCCATTTCTTCCCATTTATTATCCATAGATTGCTTCAACCATTTTGCTGCATATTGAATCCAAAATTCTTTTTTGAACCAGTGTAGGAAATTTTCTATAAATATTATTGTCCTTTCTTTACTGACAAAGCCAGATTTTTTTTTTGGCAGACAGTTTTAGCCGGCTTGTTCTTTCCCATAACCCTAGCTAACTGTCTCTGAGAATTTTTCATGTTGGCACATTTAGAGACCAGATGTTGCTGTATCTTCTCTTCCCTATACCCCTTTCTTGGGCAGATGCTCCTTCTCCTACTCTGGGACTTTGCATTAGGTCCTTTGGTAAAATATTCCAAACAGCATCGTTGTATGCACTAAATCTCTCATTTCCTCTAACCTCTTGAAGCTGTCTTAACATTTAGGATTTCTGGTTTTGTGATAATTATGGAGACTATCTAGAAGCAATGACGTTCCCCCCTCTTTTTTCATTAAGAATTTGTGGTCCAATTATATGAGATGTTTATAATATAATTTAAAAGAAAAAAATCCAAATCCAGATACCATTATGATATGAGTACAATTATACAAAATTTCATATGCTTGATAAAGAGGATGACAACATGTAAAATGTAAAAAGGGCATTAAGATAATAATTTTTTTCTGAAAGGTATCAGTTTTAAAAGTGTAGACTCTGATTTGAATTGGAATTTTTCTGTATTACCACCTGAGCTACTGAAAATTGAAAAATAACTTTCCTGAACTCATGTTTTTAGTGGAATAACCAGAATTTAATCCTAAAGAGTTGCTTGCTTCTATGGCAAGTAGAAAGAATTCACTGGAAAATGTGGATTTTTAAAAATAACTTTTTAAATTGATATATAATTATACAATGTAAATTGTACAATGTTGTGTTAGTTTCAGATATACAGCACACTAATTCAGTTTTATGTACATATACACACATATATATTTATTTATATTTTCAGATTATTTTCCCATATAGATTATTACAAAATACTGGGTATAGTTCCCTGTTGCTTTACAATAGTTCCTTATCAGTTATCTGTTTTATATGTAGTTGTGTATATATTTTAAACTCCTGATTTATCCCCCCCACTTCCCCCTTTGATAATCAAAAGTATGTTTTCTAAAATATGATTTTTTACACTGTGAATTTTTGTGCAAGGCCTCAAGTTGTGGTTAAGGTGCCAGGGAATAGTTGAGAAAGATGAAAAAGAAAACCTTGTGCTCAACCCGTGGCGCAGCACTGATGTCCTGCACACCGCAGAGGGATGGGGGCTGAAAGACACCGTCAGGACGGCCATCTGAAAGTTTTAAATCCTCCATTCCCTGTTTCCTTAAAATCAGATATAACCAATTATTTTTCTTTCGGCAGTCACACTTCAGAAAAGTAAGAGAATTTTGTTTTGGGTTTTTTCCCCAGCAATAATGAATAATTTTGTTTAATCTTTTTTTCAAAACAATTAATTTACTGAAGCTGGTTTTTGCAACTACTGCTTTGATTCCAAATCTCTTTCAAAATACAGTTATCAATGATGAAAAATAATCATTGATCTATTTCTGTTCGTAATAAAGCCAAAAAGCTTTTGTACCATGTAAAATTTTTAATCAAAAATAAGTTCTAATTGCACATGCACTAGTTAGTCTCCAGAGCCAGAGTTGTGCCTTATTATGACCCTCAAGTCTTTTTGCAAAACAGTCACCCTCTGAACATTCATTCATTCATTTGTTCCCCTATTATCAAGCTATTTCTTTTCCTCCTTAAGTCTCTGAGTATATTATTTTCCATTTGTCCTCAGTGACTATCACCTTACTTTGATGATCTATTCCACTAATTTCTTAATGTTATTTTAGAATTAGATTCTCATTCTCTGAGGTGTTTGCAGTCCCACACACTTTAATGGCATCAACAGATTTAACGATCACAATCTCTAGTCCCTCATGGACCATGAATAAAATTGTTAAGTGATGTCAGTGATAAGCCTCCTTATGACATCATAAAATAATGCCAACCTCTCAGCTGTTTGCACAAATATTATTGATATTCTTTGAATCAATCCTCTAGGCAGTTATAAATCTTCTTTATTTTTCTTTATGTCATATATTTCTAGCTGATTGGCCTTTCATCTCTAATTTTATATGTAAAATATTGGATTATTTTGTTTATAGCAATAATATTTAGTGGGGCAATCTCTCCCATCCTTAGGTTTATAATTTTGAATTACTGGTTCTTGAAAAATCACATGTCTGCATAATATCTCATATTCATTAGAAAGCTAAGACAAACTTAGATTGTTGATGAAGAGGAGTTCTTCGTTGTAAGCTTGGAATCGTGTCTGGTTTTATATCCTGAGAGCCTAACACAGTTCCTGCCACATACTGGGTACTCAATAAATATATACTGAACTACTATTGAATGAATGAATAAACCCAAGATGTGCCAGCTGTTTGTGCCTATGTTCCTTTTCATTCATAAGATGTATTTGACTCCATCTTTGATCCTCTTATTTCTCCCCTAGTATATTTAATCAAATACTTCCTCAATGGCGTACACTCTCTGGGTTAAAACAAAGATTCATTTGGGGTGACCTTTTGAATCTTAGTCTAGAAAGCTAACTACAGATGCTCACCAGGCTGGTTCTGTGGATAAATGCTCTTTACGGTGGGGTGAGTGAATTCGCTTAGTCGTGTCTGACCCTTTGCGACCCCATGGACTATAGCATACCCACCTCCTCTGTCCATGGGATTTTCCAGACATGAATACTGGAGTGGGTTGCCATTTCCTTCTCCAGGGGATCTTCCCCACCCAGGGATCAAACTCAGGTCTCCCGCGTTGTAGACAGATGCTTTACCATCTGAGACACCAGCTACGGTGGGGTAGCTGGATTCAATTATTGTTCCCAGTTTGTGGCATCAGAACCCATCTGTGCACAGGGAGTGACTGTGTGACTTTATGTGGAGGACTGAGCCTTTTGTCCCCGGAGGAATCTGCTTAGTCCATGAAACGCTTTAAGTAGATCCGAAGGGAATACTCTGTTTCTGTGTCATCAAAAGCAGTGGAAGGACCTGAGTTTTCCAAAAAGAGAATGAAAAGGGAGGCATCTCTGTGTCGATGTTGAATCTGGTTTCAGTAAGTTGGAAGTCTTTGTCATTGCCTTAGATTGTTATTTCCAAATTTATTCACTAACCCTACAGCCTGATTTTACGTGGAATTAAGGACTTCCCTGATGTCAAGACGTTTGATCTTACAGAAAGCTATGGTTTGTTCAGATGGTGTATCTGAAGCCACTCCCTCGTGTTTCCTCAGTTGTGTCTGACAGCTTTACTTAGCCTCCTCACTGACACATGAGGCTGGATATTGATCCTGGCTATGCTTAACCACCTTTCTGAAGTGGCATGGTAGCTGTGTGCCTCAATTTTAAACAGAATTACTGAGGTCATAGTAGAGATGACAGAACCTATAACATCGATCGGTGATGTGTACGATGCTACTAACTAAAGGTTACCATTGAGTATATCTTTTCTTTCTTCCAAGTGCTTGACTTTCTGGCTTGAGGAAAGATCTTACCTATCCACCAGATAGTACTAAAGCCAAAGATGTGCCTCTGAAGATTGATTCATGCATGGTGCCCCCTATGGAATGTCTCCCTGTTCTAGATCCAAAGAAATTTTGCTGCCTTTTGTCTTCATTCCTGTGTACCTGTTAGGAAAGACTGTAGGCCTTTCTACATCCTATGACCCTGGTAAGATGCATGTCATTGTAAGCATGTTCTTTGGTGTGTTCAAGACATACACTGAGCACTTCAATCAAGCGGTTCTATCAGATTCTGTCTCTGAATCCTTTCATTTTTATGAAGAAGAGATTAAATAAGCTAAGTGTTTACACGATTACTATCTCACAGTCAACATTCCAGCTGGGTCTGTTGACTCCACACTGTATTCTTCACTACCACACTGTTTCCCAGGGTGCTTCAGACGTACAACACAAAGAAGTAAGAGAGAATTTGTAGTCAGTCTCTGGTCTTACCAAAATCCAGAAAATGGTATGCATTACCCTGTAATCCTAACATAATTCTGGACTCGGAAATAGTGACTGTCTAGTAGGTGAATCTCTTAGGATTTATTTGCTGAACTAGTTCAGTGATTACTGTGATTTTCTTCCTAAGCTGGTATGCATTCTTCCCTCTTTCAAGAAAGTTTTAGAGATATGACCATTTAAGACAAGTTCTCAAGACTTCCCTGGTGGTCCAGGTTGGCCTTGCAATGCAGGGGATGCAGACTTGATCCCTTGTGGGGAACAAAGAGGCCACATGCACTGCAATGAAACATCCTGCATGCTACAACTAAGACCTGATGCAGCCAAATAAATAAATTTAAAAATATAAAAAACAAGTTCTTATCACTGTTCTCTCGATGAAAGCAAGGGTCTGTGTTAACGAATACCATAGCACCATAACATCGAGCCCTCCTACATCTGGAAGAGGTGTTAATCCTGCAGATATGATTACACTTATATGCTACGGAGTAACAGTGTCACCCCCATAGCATTGCTTCCTGCATGTGCCCTCAGTCTGATGTGATCTGCCTGGAAGGCCTGGCTGAGGTATACATTGCTTGTCATTGCTCTCAGTAGCTGTTGTTTTTCTGTCATTTGATGTGTGTTCCAGTGATGGATGGAGGGCTTCCCAGGTGGCACTAGTGGGAAAGAACGTGCCTGTCAGTGCAGGAGACATAAGAGATGCAGGTTTGATCCCTAGGTCATAAAGATCCCCTGGAGAAGGGAATGGCAACCCACTCCAGTATTTTTGCCTCGAGAATCCCATGGACAGAGGAGACTGGCAGGCTACAGTCCATAGGGTTGCAAAGAATTGGACATGACTAAAGCAACTTAGCATGCACACAAAGACCAGTG
This sequence comes from Antilocapra americana, assembly GCA_007570785.1. Classification (NCBI taxonomy): domain Eukaryota; kingdom Metazoa; phylum Chordata; class Mammalia; order Artiodactyla; family Antilocapridae; genus Antilocapra; species Antilocapra americana. The sequence goes on from ML662442.1 coordinate 39,900,550, forward strand.
ATGGAAGTCATGTGTTTTGAGCTCATTTTGTATCAGAGTGTATGTTGGGATGCCAAGAATCTAGGCTCAATGGATAGTACTGATGCTGGTGGTAATAGTGATTTTGAGGTAAGTGATCCCAAGGTTTTGGCAGATGAAAAATCAGGATATGAGGAGAATTTAAGAAATGAATGAAGGGACTTCCCTGATGTGCAGTGGATAAGAATCTACCTGCCAACGCAGAGGACACGATCCCTGCTCCGGGAAGATCCCACATGCCCTGGAGCAAGTAAGCCGGTGCACAGCTGTAGAGCAGATTCCCGCGCCCATGCTCTGGAACCCGTGCTCCAGAACAAAGCAAGCCACTGCAATGAGAAGCCCGCTCACCACAATAGAGTAGCCCCCACTCACTGCAACTAGAGAAAACCCAAGTGCAGCAGCAAAAACCCAGTGCAACCAAAAATTTTAAATAATTAATTTTTTAAAAAGAGAAATGTATACGATATAGACTCAAGTCAAGCTGGAAACCCAAATTCACTCTTGCATAATTTATGTGTTTCTCTCATAATCCCCAGGATGGTTTACATACATCATAATGTGCCTGCATCATTAAATTTTCCTCAAGAAGACATGATAACCAAGCAGCAAAAATTGCTTTTCCTGTGGAAGTAAGCCTCAATTTAATATAATTCCATACATATGTCAGATGGGGCTTCCCAGGTGGTGCAGTGGTAAACAATCCACAGTACAGGAGATGCAAGAGATGGAAGTTTAATGCCTGGGTTGGAAAGATCCCCTGGAGGAAGAAATGGCAATCCACTCTAGTATTCTTGCCTGGAAAAACCCATGGAGTAGGAGCCTGGTGGCCTGTACTCCATGGATTCACAGAGTCAGACATGACTGAGCACATCACCACCCTCAAATACCCTACTTACCAGATGTTACTGAAAATTTATAAATTAACTTTTAAAAACCAAAATTATATACTTATTCCCTTTAATTACATTTTGAAATCAGGCAATCTACTCATACCCTGAGCTCCAAGCTGACCTCTTGTTTCTTAAGCAGCAAGCCCAACTGAATACTCAACCATAGAGTGAACAGTTTTGGTCAGTTTTGATTATGCCAATAAAATGTTTTTAACTACATGAAAACATTTATAAATTATATATGTATGTATGGGTGTTTGTTTAGCAGTATTTATATATATAATATGGACTTCCCTGGTAGCTCAGCTGGTAAAGAATCAGCCTGCAGTGCAGGAAACCCCAGTTCATTTCCTGGGTCCAAAAGATCACCTGGAGAAGTGATAGGCTATCCACTCCAGTATTCTTGCCTGGAGAATCCCCACAGACAGAAGAGCCTGGTGGAATACAGACCATGGGACTGCAACCAGTCGGACATGGCTGAGCGACTAAGCACAGCATACATATAATATACATATATATTCAGATATGATAATTTGTATGAAATGAGTTGTTTGATTATGTTCAGCTCTTTGTGGATAGTATTTCATAGCACAGACTCAGATGTTCTTAGCTGAGAGGTTGAGCCTTGAAATCAGTTCTGAAATCTCACTCTCAACAGGACCCCACACATCATCCAGACTGAGCTTAATAGACTCGTGTGGAAGAGAGGGCAAGAAAAATAATACTTTGTCTGTTTTTATCGTGTGTTTTTCTTTTCCCTTTTAGGGAGAATAGACTGAATTTTCAATGATGAAGATGATTTGGAAATTCATTTTTCAGAACAAGCATGTTACCGATTTACTAATAATCACAGTTTTTAAATATTTAAAATACTGCCATGAATCTATGAATTTTTATAATGAAAGCCAGGTTAGTCAGTCAGTCAGTTCAGTCACTCAGTCATGTCCGACTCTGCAAGATCCCAGGGACCACAGCATGCCAGGCCTCCCTGTCCATCACCAGCTCCTGGAGTTTACTCAAACTCATCTCCATTGAGTTGGTGATGCCATCCAACCATCTCATCCTCTGTCGTCCCCTTCTCCTCCTGCCTTCAATCTTTCCCAACACCAGGGTCTTTTCATATGAGTCAGCTCTTCACATCAGGTGGCCAAAGTATTGGAGTTTCAGCTTCAACACCAGTCCTTCCAATGAACACTCAGGACTGGATGGATCTCCTTGCAATCCAAGGGACTCTCAAGAGTCTTCTCCAACACCACAGTTCAAAAGCATCAATTCTTAGATGCTCAGCTTTCTTTATAATCCAACTCTCACATCCATACAGTACTACTGAAAAAACCATAACTTTAGCTAGATAGACCTTTGTTGGCAAAATGATATCTCTGCTTTTTGATATGCCATCTAGGTTGGTCATAACTTTCCTTCCAAGGAGTAAGCATCTTTTAATTTCATGGCTGCAGTCACCATCTGCAGTAATTTTGGAGCCCAGAAAAATAAAGTCAGCCACTGTTTCCACTGTTTCCCCATCTATTTGCCATGAAGTGATGGGACCAGATGCCATGATCTTAGTTTTCTGAATGTTGAGCTTTAAACCAACTTTTTCACTCTCCTCTTTCACTTTCATCAAGAGGCTCTTTAGTTCTTCACTTTCTGCCATAAGGGTGATGTCATCTGCATATCTGAGGTTATTGATATTTCTCTTGGCAATCTTGATTCCAGCTTGTGCTTCTTCCAGCCCAGCATTTCTCATGATATCCTCTGCATATAAGTTAAATAAGCAGGGTGACAATATACAGCCTTGACGTATTCCTTTTCTTATTTGGAACCAGTCTGTTGTTCCATGTCCAGTTCTAACTGTTGCTTCCTGACTTGCATACAGATTTCTCAAGAGGCAGGTCAGGTAGTCTGGTATTCCCCTCTCTTTAAGAGTTTTCCGCAGATTCTTGTGATCCACACTGTCAAAGGCTTTGGCGTAGTCAATAAAGCAGAAATAGATGTTTTCCTGGAACTCTCTTGCTTTTTCAATGATCCAGCAGATGTTAGCAATTTGATCTCTGGTTCCTCTGCCTTTTCTAAGTCCAGCTTGAATGTCTGGAAGTTCAAAGTTCACGTATTGTTGAAGCCTGGCTTGGAGAATTTTGAGCATTACTTTACTAGTGTATGAGATGAGTACAATTGTGCAGTAGTTTGAGCATTCTTTGGCATTTCCTTTCTTTGGGATTGGAATGAAAACTGACCCTTTCCAGTCTGGTGGCCACTGCTGAGTTTTCCAAATTTGCCGGTATATTGAGTGCAGCACTTTCACAGCATCATCTTTTAGGATTTGAAATAGCTCAACTGGAGTTCCATCACCTCCACTAGCTTTGTTTGTAGTGATGCTTTCTAAGGCGCACTTGACTTCACATTTCAGGATGTCTGGTTCTAGGTGAATGATCACACCATTGTGATTATCTGGGCCATGAAGATCTTTTTTGTACAGTTCTTCTGTGTATTCTTGCCACCTCTTCTTAATATCTTCTGCTTCTGTTAGGTCCATACCATTTCTGTCCTTTATCGAGCCCATCTTTGCATGAAATGTTCCCTTGGTATCTCTAGTTTTCTTGAAGAGATCTCTAGTCTTTCCCATTCTGTTGTTTTCCTCTATTTCTTTGCACTGATCACTGAGAAAGGCTTTCTTATCTCTCCTTGCTATTCTTTGGAACTCTGCATTCAAGCGGGTGTATCTTTTCTTTTCTCCTTTGCTTTTCACTTCTCTTCTTTTCATGGCTCTTTGTAAGGCCGCCTCAGACAGCCATTTTGCTTTTTTGCATGTCTTTTTCTTAGAGATGGTCTTGATCCCTGTCTCCTGCACAATGTCACAAACCTCGGTCCATAGTCCTCTTCAGGCACTCTATCAGATCTAGTCCCATAAATCTATTTCTCACTTCCACTTTATAATCATAAGGGATTTGATTTAGGTCATACATGAATGGTCTAGTGGTTTTCCCTACTTTCTTCAATTTCAGTCTGAATTTGGCAATAAGGAGTTCATGATCTGAGCCACAGTCAGCTCCTGGTCTTGTTTTTGCTGAGTGTATAGAGCTTCTCCATCTTTGGCTGCAAAGAATATAATCAATCTGATTTCGGTGTTGACCATCTGGGGATGTCCATGTGTAGAGTCTTCTCTTGTGTTGTTGAAAGAGGGTGTTCGCTATGACCAGTGCGTTTTCTTGGCAGAACTCTGTTAGCCTTTGTCCTGCTTCATTCTGTACTCCAAGGTCAAATTTGCCTGTTACTCCAGTTGTTTCTTAACTTCCTTCCTACTTTTGCATTCCAGTCCCCTATAATGCCAGAGAAGGCAATGGCAACTCACTCCAGTACTCTTGCCTGGAAAATCCCATGGACGGAGGGGCCTGATAGGCTGCCGTATATGGGTTCGCACAGAGTTGGACATGACTGAAGCAACTTAGCAGCAGCAACAGCCCCTATAATGAAAAGGACATCATTTTGGGGTGTTAGTTCGGAAAGGTCTTTTAGGTCTTCATAGAACTGTTCAACTTCAGCTTCTTCAGCATTACTGGTCGGGGCATAGACTTGGATTACTGTGATATTGAATGGTTTGCCTTGGAAATGAACCAGATACATTATATAAATGTTAATATGAGTTTTGCAATGTATCCCCATGCTCCCTTACTCTTCAAACCTTATATTTATAAAGCATTTTATTGGTATTAATTTCACATACATTATCTTATTTGTTCCTCATAATAATTGCCTGTGGCGTAAATATTATCTCTGTGATTTTATAGGTGAGGTGAGCTTAGAGAAGTTACTTTGCCCAAGGTCACACATGTCCAGGTCCAGAGTTTCCCCACTGCCAGGGAGAGAGGCAGTGTGCTTATTGCCTCTCTATGATTATTTTTTGTATTATTATGAAATAGCATAATTGAATTAATCAGTCTTAGGAAGGGAACATCTCACCCTGTTATAAGATTAAAAAAAGGTCCTGTGTGGGTTCAATTGGAGGATTCTCCTCCAAGGTGCTTGAAAGGCCATCATGTCTGGAAATACGTGGCATTTTGTGCCTCTTGGAGTCTACCTCTCTTACCTCCATCTCCATGGGCTTCCAGAACTTGGCCAGGGAAAAGGAGATCAGTGTAACAAACGTCATGCATGTCCTGAACTCTCACACAGTTAGACAGAATGATTTTAATTCTTCAAAACAATGAATAGAACTTGTTAAAAATTAGTATCTCAAAACTCAATATAGATCTATATTACAGTGGTTTTACAGGCTATTTTACAAAAGAAAAATACTCTGATAATTTATTAGAGAATAGTAAAAATGTTTAAAGCATGTGATAAACTATGTTTGTCATTTTGAACTTAAAATCCAGTGACTTCAATGTAGCATGATGAACACTGAAAAAAAATTTTTTTAATTGTGAAAATGATAAGAGGCAGTGTTCAGTTGGTTGCGTGAAACCCCAATACCAATGTTGCAGTCAGAGTCTTTGGTTGAGATTTTTAATTAAAAAAAAGTTTCTGTTATTAAGAATTTTTTAGGTACAAATGTATTAGTTTTGTTTTATTCAGTGCCTTTTTGTTTAAAAAGTATGTCTAGAAGAATATACTTACTCAAGTATATTGAGGTATTTATGACTTTTTCTTAGCAGAAAATGTGGAAGTTTTCCACTTCCAATTCCTATTGACATTTGTTCCACAACTGTATGGCATTTTTACTTGTGGCAGAAAAAAAAAATGTATATGCTGTAAGAGGTACATAATTAATCTAATGATGGCTTAGGTTTCTGTCATCTCTGTAAATATGGTTTTATCCAAAAGTATTTGATTTGATGTATTTTTTTAAATCTGTGATGTGTATTTTAAAAGTTTGCCCTGTGCAAAGGAAAATATTGAGATGTATTCTCTTCTCAAATGGATAAGGTCATTAGATCAGTAGATTAAGATAAGTAGTTTTTTTTCCCCTATAGATTCTTTTAAATAATTTGTCATTCTAGTTCAGTTCAGTTGCTCAGTTGTGTCCAACTCTTTGCAACCCTATGGACGACAGCACTCCAGGATACCCTGTCCATCACCACCTCCCAAAGCTCATTCAAACTCATGTCCATTGAGTTGGTGATGCTATTCAACCATCTCATCCTCTATCATCCCCTTCTCCTGCCTTCAATCTTTCCACATCAGGGTCTTTTCCAATGAGTCAGTTCTTTGCATCAGATGGCCAAAGTATTGGAGTTTCAGCTTCAGCATCAGTCCTTCCAATGAATATTCAGGACTGATTTCCTTTAGGATTGACTGGTTTGATCTCCTTGCATTCCAAGGGACTCTCAAGAGTCTTCTCCAACGCCACAGTTCAAAAGCATCAGTTCTTCAGTGTTCAGCTTTCTTTATGGTCCAACTCTTACATCCATACATGACTACTCGAAAAACCATAGCTTTGACTAGATGGACCTTTGTCGGCAAAGTGATGTCTCAGCTTTTTAATAAGTAAATAAATCATTCTAAGTAAAATAAGTCATTCTAAGTAAAAAGGAAATTTTATGTTGTCTGTGATATATTTCACAATTTATTGTATTAAAGAAAGGTTTTAATTACTGTTTTTCATTTTATACCAAGTCTTGCCGCTCAGAAGCTGGCAAAACCATTCAGTTGAAGCACAGTCAGCTTGAATCTTAAAGTTGCGTGGCACTTAGAGGCAGCCTTGTCCCACCTCCCTCTTCAGCTTAGGATTTTCTTTATACCTTCTGTGATGTGGGCATCTAGTTGCTGAGGACTTTCAATGATAGGGAGTTTACAACTTGTCAAAAAAAATTATTTGTTGTTAGACAACTCTAGTCATTTGAAAGCTCTTTCTTACTTGTAATTGAAGCTTCCCAGAAATTTCTCCTGATTGCTCTTTGTTCTGTTTCCTGAAGCATATAAAACAGGACTGCTCCTTCTTCCGTTTAATGCTTTAGTAGTTTGAGGATGGGTTTAATATCTTCCTTTAACCCTTTCCTCCAGGTTAAGCATTCCTTAGATGACATGTTTCCAAATACTTCTTCATCCTCATGCTGGACCCTATGTATCTGGTCAGTGTCCCTCTTGAAACATGGCACCCAGGATTTGAACATAGTTTTCTAAAAATGATTAGCTATCAGAGACTGCAGTGAGACTGTTCTTGCCTGTCTTTTGGACATGTGCATCTGTTTATACTGCCAAGGTTTGCATTTGCTTTTTTTTAGTATCTGCGTCACAGTTTTGGCTTCTATACAGAATGTCGTTATCAAAGATTCTCGGCATTTTTCTATGAGTCACTGCCAAACTGAAGTTTACATTTTTGTAATTAGTTTATGAAACCTAAATGCTCAACTATACAGTTGCCCTGTTCCATTTCATCTGGCTAGTATCACTCTATTGCTCAACATGTCAAAACCATTAAAATTTTGATGCTGTCCATGTGTTAGCTTTCTCTCTTGATTGTGTGACATCTGAAAATTAAAATTTAACCTGCATTTCTTCTCCATCGTCTTTCAACCACTGTGATAAGGGAAAGAAACCAAGTACTGAGTCTTGCAGTACAATACTAGGTATCACCTTTCTGCTCAATATAAATCCACTACTAAACATTTTCTAGGAATAGTTGTTTTACATATTTGAATCCATATTACCAGACTCTAATACAGATCCTGTTTCTCTGTCTTATCCATGACAAAAATCTGAATATACCCTATTATTTCTGAAGCTAGCAGTCAAGTTAATATCAAAAGAAAAATGAGATTGTTCTGTTGTAATGTGCTCGTTGTGACCCACCTGTCCTGGGACTGTGATCACCACTGCTTTTTCTATAGCGTTCACAATCAGTCTTTTAACCTTTTCTGTATTTTTGGCATAATTCTCATAAGTTCACGGATCTGTGTTACAGAATGCACATTTGTCCTCATTTTTTTTCATCCAGTATTGGAAGGCATTAGTCATTTGACTCCCGTTTCTGACATTTCTCACAGTCTTTCAGTAGCTGGGAAGGACAGTTATATGCATTCCAAGCAGGACAGAGGTGGATGGGTGCATCTGTGAAGGTGCTCTAGACCAGGAACTACATCTTCAGAGTGAGGAGGATGGCAAAGAACAACAATGTCAGAGGAAGAAAACTGGACGGGAACATCAGGCAAAGGGAGTGAGAAAGCTGCACAGCTGTGTGTCACAGCTGTGGGTAATACGATGTTTAGAGTGGGAGAGTGGGTGGTCTTGGAAAGCTAAGGATACCAAAAGCCAAGATGGTAGCTGCATCCAAGGTTCCCTGACAACTTGTAATGGGCCATTTGAATGCATAGTATCTTATGCATCATCTTTAAAGGCCCCTCCTCCGTGGAATTTAGTCTTTACTATTTTGAACTCATTCTTCAGTTGTTCTGTTTCCTTTGTCTTCTTTTAATAGTATATCACCTTTTGCAAATATTTGCACATACTTGTTCTTATTCAGCATACAGCCTTTACATTTCAAAGGCCCTCATTTTTGTCATCATCTCCTCCCCGCGCTGCCCCCATGAATGCCCATCAGACTTTGACAGATTTTGACAAGTTATTTGTTTCTGATCATTTTCTATGAGGCGTCCTGGTGACAATACAGACCTATTAGTGGAATCCTACACAGTTTTTACAGATTTGTCCCTCTCTTTCTGTCAGTTCCTTCAAGCCAGGGATAGGACCCTGTCTCCACAGCGGTGCTCTGTGCATTAGAGGGGATGGTAGCCTCCTCCTTTTCCACCCACGCCTTCTCAAATGTGAGCTCTGAGAGAGTTTATTCAGTAGCCGTTATTTTGTTCACATTCATAATTAATTATGACTATTGTTGGAGTTTAGTTTTTCAGTAGCTTCTGTTACCCTTGAACTGTATTTCCAGTTATAGATTCTTGGAATCATGGCTGTCTTTTCACTAAACTCATTTTTGCAATGCACTTTTCTAAACATGGTCCAGGTGTCCAAACCCACACCTGCTAGTCCTTTCCAAGGACTGATTCTAATACCAGTGAAAGTGAAAGTGTTAGTCGATTAGTCATGTCTGACTCTTTGTGACCCCATTGACTGTAGCCCGTCAGGCTCCTCTGTCCATGGAATTCTCCAGACAAGGATACTGGAGTGGGTTGCCATTCCCTGCTCCAGGGGATCTTCCCAACCCAGGGATTGAACCCAGGTCACCCACATTGTGGGCAGATTCTTTACCATCTGAGCCACCAGGGAAGCCAATTCTAATACCAGGATGGTATTAATTTTTTGTTAATCCCTATCACATTTATAGCCAGTTATGCTGACATAGCTAGGGAAAAAGTGCTGCTTCTCTCTTCCAATACATAAGATTATCAGTCAGGCAAACCAAGAATTTGTCAACCATAGAATGCAAGTTTTAGCAGATGTTCAACAAAGGTTGAAGTTCCATGTCATTACTGCATCATACCTTTCTGCTAGCTGTATAATTTCTATTAAGCAAGCATGGTCCACTCCTACCTCTTGGTTGGGAGGTATGTGGTCTCTTCCCATAATATCATGGCTTCTGTTTGTTTTCTTTTACCCTTATCCAGCTGTTTTCAACCACTAAAAAAACAAAAAACTTTACATTGTTTCATGCTCCCTTACTCTGTTACACAGTTTCTTCAGAACACAGTCTAACCTGTGTTCCAGATGGGTTTTAATATCCCTGTCCTAGTTGAGTGAAATAAAACTTGGGGTTATCTCCAAGTCTTTTCCAGTGCTATAGGGTGGAAGAGCTCAGGATGTGCAGAAATGAAACCCCAGGCTATTTCTCAAATTTGCTGTTGACTCTTGTCCATGCCACTTAGCCTTTCTCATTCAGTATCTTCTCCTGCAAAACGAGGTGAGAAGACAGTGCTTGGGGTTTCTTCTAGATCTAAAGTCTTCTGTTTTCATTGGACGGAAGGAGCTGCTGCCTCCTCATCTTCTAAAGCTGCCGAGACCTTGTGGCAGGGGTTTGTCTTTCATTTTCAGAGGACTTTGAAACCAAATAGTTTTCAGAGGCATACAATGATTTCTTAAAATGATCTCATAAAAGATACATTTATCACTGAAGAGTGATACCTTTTGATAAATACTGATAATAATGCACTTAATTTTAAGTACTATGCATTCTCTTCTCTCTGTTAATATCTTTAACGGATCTTCTAACAGGCAATTTGGACTTAATTTATTTCAGGTGATACTGTACTTATACAACTATTTAGTTGACTTAATTAGAGGTTTAATTAAATTATTGCCCTAAAGTGCTGTATCATGGAAATAAAATGCAAAATGATAATTCACCTTTTTGTATTTTTTTAATTTATCCTACGGCTAAAGTGGTTTTCAGGTCAGAAAGGCCAGAGTGGGCTTACGAGCATTTTAGCCACATCCTAATGTGGAAAGTTGTATTTGTGCATCAGTTGGGAATTTGCCCAGTCAAAATGTAGGTGAAAGCAAAAGTGAAAGGAATTTTTTTTATTGTGGTCTTTTCTCTTGAGCTATCAGTACCAATATCATGGGTCCAGTCCCTCCGTGTTCCACTCAGCCCTCTCTGGCTCTGCAGCCTTATGACAAGCCCTCTAACAAGTGGTCCTGGGGGGTAGCAACTATGTCTCTTTCTATACCTCTAGCCCCTACTATATAGCTATGGCATAGAGGTGCCCAATAAATGCTTGCTGAATTTAATTTGATCATCACAAAGACAACACTTTGCAAGTGTGGTTAAAACAGTATAAATCCAACATGATAATTTTAAAATACATGCCCCAGTGAGTGCTGCTGCTGCTGCTAAGTCGCCAGTCGTGTCTGACTCTGTGTGACCCCATAGATGGCAGCCTACCAGGCTCTTCCATCCATAGGAGTTTCCAGGCAAGAGTACTGGAGTGGGGTGCCATTGCCTTCTCTGGCCCAGTAAGTGAGGTACTCCCAAATCTGGCTAATCATTGAAGTGACCTAAGAAGTATTTTTTTAAGGCCTTACTGAATCCATCTCTAGGAATGAGGTCCAGGCATCTGTATGTTAAAGCTCCCCAGGTGAATCATGATCAGCCAGGTTTAGGAACTCCAGCTTAATGTGTCCTGTGTATTTTTTTATTTTTCTGTATTTGTATTTTTACATTTTTTTGTATATTATTTTTGTATTATTTGTATTTTGTATATTTGTATTTTCTGGTTTTGTATTTTTCTGTATTTTCCAATATTGTATTTTTCTGGATGAACTCATGGCCTATTCTAATTTATAGTAAAAATGAATCTCAGTTATGCCCTATTAACTATATCTGAAGGATTTCCTTTAAACCAGTAGTTTATGTTTAGTTGGTAGAAGTGTATACAGATGCCTATGAAGAATAATATTAATACCTTCCATGAAGGATTAGATTACCAGTGAGTCCTAAAATGGGCATTTTACACATGGAAGCTATTGGTCCTTGGTATGCAAAGTCTTGTGATCCAGCTCTGTGGAGAACAGATTGGAGTATTAACTGGAAGTAGAATAGTCATTGGGAAAGAGAAATTAACTCTTTTTAGGGCATGAGTAACTTAGAGATGTCATCCTGGGTCCTTGTGTGTGTTCAGTTGCTCAATTGTGTCTGACTCTTTGCAACCCTATGGACTGTAGCCCATCAGGCTCCTCTGTCAATGGGATTTCACAGGCAAGTATACTAGAGTAGGTTGCCATTTCCTACACCAGGGGATCTTCCTGACTTAGGGACTTGAACCCATGTCTCCTGCATTGGCAGGCAGGTTCTGTACCACTGAGCCACCAGGGAAGCCCTCCTGGGTGCTATTTTGCCCTAATCTGAATTACCCTTCATTGTAGGATTAAATGGGCTTCCCAGATGGCACTAGTGGTAAAGAACCCGCCTGCCAATGCAGGAGGGCATGGCAACCTACTCAAGTATTCTTGCCTGGAGAATCCCATGGACAGAAGAGCATGGCAGGCTACAGTCCCTGGGGTTGCAAAGAGTCTGACATGACTGAAGCAACTTGGCATGCACGCACATAGGTTTAAATACCATACCCCACCAGGCTCCTCTGTCCATAGAATTCTCCAGGCAAGAATACTATAGTGGGTTGCCATTTCTTTCTCTGGGGGATCTTCCCAACCCAGAGAGTGAGCCCAGGTCTCCTGCATTGCAGGCAGATTCTTTAACATCTGAGCCACCAGGGAAGCCTATTAAATGCCATAAAAGTCAGCATCAAATATTCAGTGGATCCTGACTGAATAAAGTTTATAGACTAACAAACTAAGCATAGCAATCAGAGAAATGCAGAATGTAGAACACTGTACAACATAGCTTGGTCCTGTCAAAATGGCAATATCGTAGGGGGAGGAAGAAGTTTAAAATGTCATAACAAATGAATGCAATGTGCACCAGGATTTATTACAGTTTCAGGGATGGGGTTGGGTGTTGAAAGGCTAAAAAAGAAATTTGGGGGCCAGTTGGGAAAATTTACAGGTAGACTAGTTATTACATAATAGGAGAGTATTACTGTTAACTTTTCGAGCTCTGATGATAGAGTTCTGGCCGTGTAGGAAAATGTTCTTATCTTAGGAGATACTTCTCAAAACAAGGATAAAGCACTCTACAGCTCATGGTGCATCCAAGTCATGTCTTGCCAGCTCAGAGCAATTGTTAAATATTTAAGAATTTTGTGGTTCTTCAACCCTTGATAGTTTGAATCCACCATGATGGGAGTATACAAACCACAAAATCTACAAGTAGGTTTTTTTTCTCCTCTAGAAAGTTAATTTCTCCTCTGGAGAGTAATTAAGCAGCTTACCACTGCTTACAGCTTACTTTCAAATGATTCAGAAAACACACATACAAGTAGATAGGACAAAAATAGCAAAGTATTAATGATTGTTGAGTCTCGGTAGAGGATATGTGTTCTGCTAGTCCAGGAGTCACAGACTTCCTGTAAAGGCCAAAGTGTAAATATTTTAGGCTTTGCAATTTATACAGTCTCTGTGGTAGCTGTTCAACTCTGCATCTCTGCTGTTACAGCACAGAAGCAACCATAGACAATACTTAAATGAACGGGCATGTTATGTTCCAGTAGAACTTAATGTATAAAAACAGGGAGGCCACATTTGATCTGAGGCTCAGTTCAGTCGCTCAGTCATATCCAACTCATTGCAACCCCATGGACTGCAGTACACCAGGCTTCCCTGTCCATCACCAACTCCTGGAGCTTGCTCAAACTCAGGTCCTGCGAATCAGTGATACCATCTAACCATCTCATCCTCCGTTATCCCCTTCTGTTCCTGCCTTCAATCTTTCCCAGCATTAGGGTCTTTTCCAGTGAGTCAATACTTCCCATCAGGTAGCCAAAGTATTGGAGCTTCAGCATCAGTCCTTTTGATCTGAGCCTCTGGTCTGAGCCTTCTGATCTGTGCCTCTGGTCTGAGGCTATAGGTTGCCAACTCCTGTGCTAGTCTTTCAACTTTTCTGTACTTTTAAAAGATTCAAGGGACTTCCCTGGTGGTCCCATGGTTAAGATATCACGTTTCCACTGCAGGGGGCACAGCTTCAGTCCCTGGTTAGGGAACAGATCCTGCATGCCATGCAGCACAGCCAAAAAATAGAAAAGAAGAATAAAAAAAATATTTGATAATAAAATTTTTTAATAAAGTTCTTAGGTTGGTTTTCAGAGTGCACCCCCCCAACCCCAGTTCCCCTAACACCTACTAATGAAAATAAGAGATATGTCCTTTCTTTTCCTTTTTTTTTTTTTTTTTAAATCTTTAAGCTGGTCTGATCCAAGTTCAACTGCCTGTGAGGCTGTTATGCATCAAGCTAAAATAGACTTGATCTTGGTGGCTGGAGTAGCTTTCCTGGCAGTGTCTAAGGGCTTGAGGAGGAAGAAGAATTAAGTCACTCTGAATATCTGTAGTGTTTTAGACACTGTCAAGCAGTCTATACTGTCTCATGTAGTACCCACCAGCAGTCCTACAAGTGAAGTGAGTGAAAGTCACTCAGTCATGTCCAGCTCTTTGTGACCCCATGGAATATACAGTCCATGGAATGCTCCAGGCCAGAATACTGGAGTGGGTAGCCTTTCCCATCTCCAGGGGATCTTCCCAACCCAGGGATCTTACCCAGATCTCCTGCATTGCTGGTGGATTCTTTACCAACTGAGCTATCAGGGAAGACCTCATCAGATGCAACTAGGTTCCCTAAGTAATGATGAAACAGAGAAAGGGATGAAACAGGAAAAGGGAAGAAACAGGCTGAGAAAGAGCTAGATAAAGAACTTCCATGCCTCATGAAAGAGCTTGGATTTCTGTTTTTCTTAGAGCTCTTGGAAGGCAGTGGAGGGTTTTAAGCAAGATCACATTTGCATTTTATAAAGAGCCCCTTGGCAGCGTGAAGGATGGAGTCCAGAGGGAAAGAGCTGGTAGTGGGAAGACTCTTTAGGAGGTGATTGCAAAAATAACCCAGGCGAGGGATGATGATAGCCTGAACTAATGTGGCAATGAGAGTAAAGAGTAAACTATAATATGAGAGCTCTGTATGAGCTAGAATGAATGGGACTTATCAGTCAAGATGGCCACAGACAACTTGACAGTCTTTTCAGACAACAGACATGTTTCTTGCCCACACGACGTTCTGCTCTGGTTGGAGAGGCTCCATGGTGCTCACTGTGGTCACTCCGGTCCAACCTGAGGGACTTCTCCAATGAGACCAGTTAATGTACCAGAGGGAAAGCTCTGGCAGGACTCCCATGGATGGCTAAGTGCTACAGCCCAGAAGTGACACACACCATTCACGTCTCATGGACAAGTGAGAACTTGGGCCTCACCCAACCGGGGGGTGTGCAGAAAGTTCAGCCATGGGTGAGCCGTGGTGCCTGAATGGATGAAGGAGGACTCCCAAGTATCTGGTTTAGGGAGTGAGGCAGACATTAGAAGTTTTCACTGAGAAAGAAAAGATGGAATGGGGCAAGGAGAAGTGGGCTAGCCAAATCCTTATAACTCTTCTTCAGCTCTAGAGTGTAACTATTGTAAACTATTGTTTCTGGTTGTCAAGGAGAGGGATTGGAAATCAGCTCCATTTGTGAGCAAGAGTTGACCTTATGCTTTACAAAAGGCATTTTAATTCATTTGTCCCAGAGTCTTACAGCTTTAGTAATGTAGTGTTCAGATCTACTGTGTGTCTTTCTTGAATTTTCATGTGAACTATTGTGTCAACATACAGTGTAAAACTGTTAGTTATTAATAGGATGTTAATGAAGTCTTCCTCACCTTAGAATATCAGGCTGCTGAATTCAAATGCTGGAGATGTAAATGGCCTTCCACCTTCCTCACCTCCACCCCCTAGCAGGGCTCACTTCCAGCTATCATGGGTGGCAGTTGGGGAGGAGGTGTAATTAGGCTGATTGGAGCCTATTGTTCTGCTCTGGAGGGCTGACACCTAGCAGCCTTAGGCAATGTTAGTGCCTCCAGATCACTGGGGAATGATGTCCTCTTTAACCTCAAAAGCTGAAACAGTGAATCTGTTCTGTTTCTCCCCTTCTTTGTTTTCCAGCTCCCCTACCCAGTTTAATTGTGGTACCTTAAAAACTGACTTTTACTGTGCATTTGTTTCTTAACAGTTGCGAGAAACAATCAAAGCTGGCAAAGGTGTGACTTCAGCTATTGACCTGTGTCGTTACCATGGAAACAAAGCACTGGAAGCCCTGGAGAGCTTTCCTCCCTCAGAGGCCAGAACCGCTTTAGAAAACATTGTGTTTGCTGTGACGAGATTTTCCTGACACCAAATTAAAAAGACTTGTTCGTTGACTGAAAAAATTGGGGAAGGAGGTGATCGGGAGAGCTTTCATGATGAAATATCTAAATGTGTTAATGACTTCAACAACATATATTTTTTTCTTCTTTTTTTTAATCCACTGCTAAATGAATACTGCCTTCTTTTTGGAACTGCTACAAACAAAATTAGAAGAAAAAAGGTCAAACAGTTTTCAGTTGTCATGCCAGAAGCACACTTGAGGCTTCAGTAGCAGAAATAATTAATGAGATTCGCTCCTGTGACCTCAGCAAATGGACAGGAAAATAAGTCCTTATTGATTGGACCGAGCCAGGGATGGCGCCAGGGCGGTGGCCTGTGGTTTTCCTTCTAGGGAGGACAGGGCAAACTGGGAGCTGCAGGTGTCAAGAGAAATGCTATCGGTGCCGGCCAGGGAGGACCGTCAAATGAAAACCCAGTGACCAATTTGTCATAATGGAGGGTAGTCTAATGATTAAGAGAAAAACATGCTTTGTCTTCTTGCAATTATGTCTTTGTATTTATAGATACAATCTGGCTATACTTTTTGCTTCTTGGTGTTTGTAAGATTTGGGGCAAGGGGGTGGAAATTGTTGAAAAAATAATGCCAAATATTTGAAGTAGGAGATTAAAATGTTGTCAAATATTAACTTGGTTATAGTAGAAATTGCCTGTTTTTCTTTCTGGACCAAATTTTTTTTCAAGTGCATTTCTAAGAACCAAACTTGTTTTTTTGTTTCAAGCTGAACAGGATGCTTTTTTTGCTTTTCTTTTAAGTAAATGTATGCATTTGTAGTACTTTGGTGTAAAGAATACCCTTAATTTCTATAAGCGTCAGATATATAGTTGTTGTACTAGGGAATTCATTGGTGAGGTTTTTTGTTTGTTTGTTTTTAACCTCAGAATGTCAGATTTTGGTCTTGAACCACAGACTTCCAATTACAGAAAGAATATAAGCAGTCTCACAGGCCTGCAATCGGACACTGTCTCTATGTGGTTCATAGGAGATGATTTTTGCGGTTTGGATGCAGGCAATATGAGAACACCGTTGACAAGAAGGCTGAGTTTACATAAATGATCTAGGTTGAGACTCAGCCACCTTTCTTCCTTATGTGGTGTAATTACAGCCCTATCTGGAGACATCGAACACAGCAAACAGATTTTATTACCTACTTCACTCAAACACTGTAAGTGAAGTCACTTTAGTTAAATTCCTTCTCCAAAAGTTACAAAATCGTTTTAGCAGGACCCAGCATGTGGCATGCAATGAAGAGAAAATGTAAGCTACAGAGGTTAAGGTATTGCATTATGAAATATTTTTAAGCATACTTGAAACATTGTAATTGTGCAGTTTATGCTACTATAATTTGAAGGCCTATAGATTTAGCTGAAGAGAATATAGCACTCTTCTGTTTGAAATGTCTTTTCTCACAGAAATTGGCTTAATTAGTAACTAGGGTTAGATGCTTTAGATCAGACTAGGTTTTAATCATTAACTTCCGCAAAGGAGGAGCCTTGCTTTGTGCTCTCTGGCTGTGCACGAACTTCAGCAGGCTGTAGGCTTTATCAAACAGATGGCCAGGCACCGGGGACACAGCACAGCGTTCTAGGGCTCCTTCCAGGTCCGCTTGAGCACCAGCTTCACCACGTGACCTTGAACAAGGCACTTCCCTCTGAGCCTCTACTTCCGCATTTGTAAAATAAGGTTAAACAGGGAAATACATGAAGTCCCCTCCACCTTTGCTTTATTGTCAAAAATTTTCCGATTTCTGACTCTCTAGATAACAGAGGTGCTATGTGAGATTCAGGGAAGAGAGAAGGTGAAACCCAAAGAGAGGTGATGAAGGAGTGCATGGAACTTAATGGCTGACTTCTCACCCAGCTGCCCCACAGGTGACCGAAAGAATTCCCAGCTCTCCAGTTGTGTGACTTCCAATCTTGGACTCGTTTCAGCACCCACCTTTCTGCTTTCTTGGGTACATTTCCTACCTCCCTCTCACCTTCCCAGAAGCCCTGCCAGCCTCTGTTCCCTCTCCTGTACCTCACGTCCTGGCTCCCTGGAAGCCCCAGCTCTGCCCTCACTGTAGACTGACAGCTCTGCCTTTGTTAAACCTCCTATGTTGGCTTAGTCACTCTAAGGTATTCAATACTGATGGTCTTCTCCATGCCCCTTCTTCAGGGATATTTATTTATTCATCCATTCTAAACCCTTGTAACTTCGGACAATCTCTAGGGAGAAATTTGGGTGCAGTGAGACACATTTAATTACACTTTTATGGCCTAGTGCCAGGGCGCTGTCAGGCAGTTAGTGACTTTAGTATGCCACCTCCATCCCCCTCTGCATCACCGTCCAGTCTCTTGCTAGAGGGAAGAATTCATTCATTAGCCACTGTCCTGTTCCTTCCACCTGGACTTGCGAACCTCACTCCAGCCCCTGAGCCACCTGACTTCTCCTGCCTCCCTGTCGGTCTTTTCTTCAGGCTTAGTGAGGGCTCTGCGGGTATGCCAGGCACTTTGCTGAAGGCTTTAACAGTACTGTCTTGTTCGAATCTCATAGCTACTTTCTGAGGCTAAGACTTATCCCCCATTTATAGATGCAGGAGCCAGCAGAGAGGACCACCTCTGCCTGACTGGCTTCCCTTCACACTCCCCTCCCCACTTTAAAGTCTTTCCAGACAGCGCCTCTTTCTCTCTTTTTCTTTGCTTCTCTTTCCAGGTAAGACTCTAACTCCTTTCCAGAGGTGCTTCCCAGGTGGCACAGTGGTAAAGAACCAGCCTGCCAGTGCAGGAGACGCAAAAGACCCAGAGACTTGGGTTCAATCCCTGGGTCGGGAAGATCCCCTGGAGGAGGCAGTGGGCACGCCACTCCAGTATTCTTGCTTAGAGACTCCTATGGACAGAGGAGTCTGGTTGGACTACAGTCCACGGGGTCGCAAAGAGTCAGACATGACTGAGCACGCATGCAGCCATTCACACGCTCTCCAAAGATCTTCAGCCTGCTGTCTCATGTCTCCGGTTTTGGGTTTCCTCTGCTGGCTATGCCTGTGCTCAGTTCTCCCTTAAAGGAAGTTTCCCTCACTTCTCCCTCTTTATCCTTCCACTTCCACTCTTCTCCTCCTCACATTAGCAGTACACCTTCTTACAGACTGCTGTTTAACCTTTACAGTTCATCGTTCACGGAATCCACTACTGGGTCCCCACCATCTCGACCAGCACTGGCACTTCAGATACTCAAAGACATTTAAATCTGTCTGGTCTCACAGCACTGCTCCATGGAGATGCCTTCTTCTTGCTCACAGGTGGTGGCCTCACTGTAAAATTTGCAACCATACCCCTGTACACAGACGTCCTACATAATTTTACGTAGCCAATTGCAGCTTCCTGTCTCATCCCCCAGCGCCTGTGATCCACTTCCACTGTTCTCAACTACCCTTCTTTGGTGTCTCACACTTCTCGCTCTCAGTCCCAGCCCTAGAGACAGTCTTCTCTAAAACGTAAGGTTCTATTTCCCCAGGAACTACAGAGCAGTTTCCTGTGCCACTGTCATCTTCCTTTAATTTCCCCAACTTAGAAAAACAGTTTCTAAAAAACAGTTGTCAATTAGATACTGATTAGTGAGTTATTTGCCATTAACTATTAGCTACTATGAAAGAAGATAAGCTTAACTTGATGATAACATTAAATCCGAATCCTGTTTTCCTGCTCCTATAATGTCACACCTAAAAATAAATGATGGGTGACACTGTGTGCCTGATCTAGGTCTCATTCTCTGAAGTTTGAGACTGTCTCTTGTCTATGCTAATGTTATTACTATGGCCTGGGATGCAGGTGAAACCTATAAACCTGGGGTAAAAGATGTATACTTTAGTGCAGAATGCTCCAAAAAGATGTAGACTTTTTTTAAGGCCTAGAACCTACAACACACTGAACTCAGGTGACCAGAAGGCAATCTGAATTATCCTTGATGATATTTCAAAACCTGATAAGTTGCTGTAATGTAGATCTCTTTGGGCAAGAAGGATTGGGAAAATTGTGTTTAATCAAGAAAATTACAGCTAAAGGATACTTCTTTTTCTCTCTCTCTTTTTTTAAGACTCTAACTAGAAATTCCTTGGCAGTCTAGGGGTTGGGACTTGATGCTTTCACTGCTGTGGCCTGGGTTCAATCCCTGGTCAGGGAACCAGATCCTGTAAGCCAAGTGGCATTGCCAAAAGAAAACAAAAAAACAAAAAAAAAAACTCTTAACTGAGCAGCAGGTCCATCACATATACAGAAAACTTGCTTTTCAGAAAACTCTTTTCACATTGCTTCCTAGATTTCTTAGTTTCCGGAAGATTCTTTTCCTACCCCTTCATTTGTCTTCCCACCGTGAGATCCTCCTGTTAAGATTTCACCTTTCTGACCGATAGAAGTTCTGAGATTTATCTTTCGAATGACTGCCTCTCAGTCTGGAGAAGGTATGCCATACCTTTGCTAAAACCCACAAGGACAGAGATAGATGGAGTTAATTTTTTAGTCTGTTTAACTGTGAGGACACAGTTACTCCATTATTAATAGTTTCTGTTACTGTTAATCACCTTTTAGTAATAATAAAATTATTTGCACTTTCTCTTTAAAACATGAAGCAATCTAACAAGATAGTCTTTTACCCTTTCTTCATTTCCTACCAGTCACTCCTAAGCTCTTCTCAGATTAGCTGTTTTATTCTTTCAGAATGGTTCCTGCCTTTCCATTAAGGAGATAACATACTTTTTAAAAAGGTCACCTGGGGAGACACCAGAGGGGCCAGTACAGAGGGGTCCACCTCTCCCTTTAGCTCCTCCACCTGCCCTTGGAGCTCTGAAATACTAGATTTTAGGCCTCTGCTGGTGGAGGAATGTTCTTCTTCAATATATATTTCTTACTCTTCCATAGAAAGGGAAAGTTTCACAGGCTTTCATTTTTCATAGATGCTAATTCTGTCTTCATGGAAAATCTCTATTAGCTTTCTCTCAATGTGGTTTGTTCATTTCTAAGACTGACATTGTACCTGTCACTGCATCCTGTGAGCAGATGAGTAGGCTCCCCACTGCCCAGACTGTTGTTGGGAAGATTTCACTTTTTGATGCATTTAAGTAAATAAACACTTAAAAAGAAAATTTGAAAGATAGAAAAAAATTATTCTGAATCTCACCATGCTCACATAATCAGTATCACCATTTCCTTTGTATTTCTTCTAGCCTTTTCTGCCATGCATATATATATATATTTTGCACGATTGTAATTATATGCAATAGTATCAATTCAGTGAAGCAAAGTGAAAGTGTTAGTCACCCAGTCACATCCAACTCTTTGCAACTCCATACAAAGAGCCCGCTAGTCTCCTCTGTTCATGGGATTTCCCAGGCAGAATACTGGAGTGGGTTGCCATTTCCTTCTCCAGGGGATCTTCCCAACCCAGGGATTGAACCTGGGTCTCCTGCATTGCAGGCAGATTCTTTACCATGTGAGCCACCAGGAAAGCAGTCTCCATAACCACTATTAATAAGTAGCTTAAATTCTACACAAGGCACCTTGAATTTCTATTCCTGATTGGTTTCTCTGAAGTAAATGGGTATGTGGTAAATACTCGAAAGTCCACCTCCCAGCCTGCTACTAAGAAAGTCTCTGTCATAGAAAGATAGTGCCCCTGCAGGTTCTCCACAGCAGCAGGTTAAAACTGTGACATAAATTCCCTTAAAACTCTTCAACGTGAATGAACAACCTTTTCCCTTGGTGGTTCCCATTCCTTCAAGATGATGCTCAAAATAGATTGACACCTCCATGCATTTTCCTCTTGCTTCACTGCAAGTTCTCAGTCAGCCACATTTCTGTAGGATGACTTCTTCCTTGTTACTGAGATTAACAATCTCCCAGGACAGAAAAGGCCCTTGGGCAGTTGTGATAGGTTCTGCTCTTGGCCAAAACCATGTAGAAATCATTTTCTAAGAATTGATAACCTATCTTTGCTTCTTCAAAGACTTAGGAGAAGGAAACTCCTCAGGTTTATTTGAAGGGAAACAAAATAACCTTTATCTGACTTAAGCCTTTCATGCTGTGATAGTATGAGCTTACTGTGTTTTGTATTGTCTTGTTCTGTTTGAATCCTTTTTTTTAAGCCTTCAGATGGATGAGAAAACAGTATCATTCTCAAAGAATTAAGCTATACCTGCAACCTTTCTTTCCTTAAGTTAGTCTTCATAACTTTACTCTTTGCATCACTCCTCACTTCCCACATTTCAGTCAAGTCCCCTGCCTGCCTCCTGCCTTATATCGTAAGTTGCAGTTGCTTAACTTGTGTACATGGGATATGATCAAGTTAATTGTGAACTTCCTAATTGCTGCTTACTTATGCGGCTTTGTACTTCTCTTTCCTTTTACCCTTCTTTTTTGAAGATTTAAAATTACCTTAATTGAATTTTTAAAAGCAACTTTATTGAAGTATAATTTACACATCACGAAATCCATCTAGTAGAAGTATACAATTCAGTGATTTTCAATAAATTTGCAGAGTTGTGCAAGCATCACCACAATTCAGTTTTTAAAGATCCCTTGTGCCCATTTGCAGTCAACCTTACTCCCATCCTCAGTCCTAGACAGCCACTAATCTACTCTCTGTCTCTATAGGTCTGCCTTCTTTGGACATTTGATTTAAATGGAGTTTTACTTAGTCTTTTGCAGCTGGTTTCTGTCACTTAGCATAGTGTTTTTGAGGTTTATCTATGTTGTGGAATTAATCATTATTTCATTCATTTATTGCTAAATAATATTCCATTGAACAGATACATTATATTCCTTTATCCATTTACCAGTTGATTGGCATTTGGGTTATTTCTACTGTTCACCTATTATGAATAATGCAGTTGTGAATCCTTGTGTACAAGTCATTCTGTAGACAAACGTTTCCATTGCTCTTGAGTAGATCTTCAGGAATAAAATTTATGATAAATTTGTGTTTAACCTTTTAGAAATTACCAGACTATTTTCCGAAGGTATCATTTTAACTTTCCAACACATGTGGATTCTGATTTCTTCACATCCTTGCCAACTCTTGGTGTTCCCTTTTTTGTTATTATAGCTATTCTAGTAGGAATAAGACTATTATCTCATTGTGATTTTTGCCTGCATTTTCCTAGTGATTAATGATGTTTAAGCTTCTTGTCACGAGCTTGTTAGTCATTTATATATCTTCTTTGGTGAAATGTCTGTTCTCATCTTTTGCCCATTTGTTAATCGAGTTGTTTATCTTATTATTGTTATGAGCATTCTTTATGTATTCTGAATACAAGTCCTTTGTCTGATAAATGATGTACAAGTACTTGCTCCGAATCTATGGCTTAAATTCATTTTCATAATGATTCGTTTTAAAGTTCAGAGTCTTTAATTTTAATGAAATCCACTTTATCAGTTTTTTTCATCTATAGATCATACCTTTCATGTCATATCTAGGTGATCTTTGCCTGACCCAAAGTCACAAAGATTTTCTCCAATGTTCTTTTCTTAGAGCTTTATAGTTTTAGCCCCTACATTGTATAATCCATTTTTATATAATTTTTGTATATAATGTGAGGTAAAGGTTTAAATGGGGGTATCTCATCCTCAGCACTGTTGACACATTGGTCTGGGTCATTCTTTGCTGTGAGGGTTGCCTGTGCATTGTTGGAGGTTTAGCAGTATCTCTGGCCTCTACCCACTAAATGACAGCAGTATCCTGCCCCCAGCTATGACAATCAGAATCGTCTCCAGAAATTGCCAAATGCTCCCTGCCTTTGGGAAGCCAAAATCTTCCCCATCAAAATCCACTGGACTAAATTAATTAGTTTTTTATGTGGATATCCAGTTGTTCTAGAACCATTTGTTGATAAGATAATTCTTTCCTCCTTTGAGTTGCTTTGACAACTTTGTAGAAATTCAGTTGACCCTAAATCTAAGGGCTTGCTTCTGGACTGCCAGTTCTATTCCATTGATCTCTGTGTCTGTCCTTACGCCAGTACCACACTCCTTGATTACCATAGCTTTATATTAAATTTTTAAATTGTGAAGTAGAAGTCCTCCAGCTTACTTTTAAATAAACTGTTAATTTTAAGATAATTATAGATTGACAAGTTGTTGTTCAGTCACTCAGTCATGTTCAACTCTTTGTGACCCCATGGACTGCAGCATGCCAGGCTTCCGTGTCCTTCAGTATCTCCTGGAGTTGGCTCAAACTCTTGTCCATTGAGTCAGTGATGCCATCCAACCATCTCATCCTCTTGTCACCCCATTCACAAGTAGTCATAAGAAATAATACAGAGAGATTCTGTACATCCTTTACCATTTTCCCTGATGGTAGCATGTTGTAAAACTATAGGATAACATCACAACCAGAGTGTTGACATTGATACAATCCATCAATCTTATTCAGATTTCCACACTTGTAGTTCTTTTTCAGAATTGTTTTGGCCACTCTGGGTCCTTTGCATTTCTATAAAAATTTCAGGATCAACTTGTCATTTTCTATAAAAGAGTCTGCTGGGATTTTGATAGGGATTGCATTGAGTATACTTTTTGTGACACCACAGACTGCAGCACGCCAGGCCTCCCCGTCCATCACCAACTCCTGGAGTTGACTCAAACGCATGTCCATTGAGTCGGTGATGCTATCCAACCATCTCATCCTCTGTTGTCCCCTTATCCTCCCGCCTTCAATCTTTCCTAGCATCAGGGTCTTTTCCAGTGAGTTGGCTCTTCACATCAGATGGTCTAAGTATTGGAGTTTCAGCTTCAGCATCAGTCCTTCCAATGAATATTCAGGACTGATTTCCTTTAGGATGGACTGGTTGAATCTCTTTGCAGTCCAAGGGACTCTCAAGAATCTTCTCCAACACCACAGTTCAAAAGCATCAATTCTTTGGCACTCAGCTTTCTTTATAGTCCAACTCTCACATCCATACATGACCACTGGAAAAACCATAGCTTTGACTAGACAGACCTTTGTTGGCAGAATAATGTCTCTGCTTTTTAATATGCCATCTAGGTTGGTCATAACTTCTCTTCCAAGGAGTAAGCATCTTTTAATTTCATGGCGCAGGCACCATCTGCCATGATTTTGGAGCCCCCAAAAATAAAGTCTGTCACTGTTTCCACTGTTTTCCCATCTATTTGCCATGAAGTGATGGAACCGGACCTTGCTTCTATCACCAGTCACATCCACAAGTGGGTATTGTTTTTGCTTTGGCTCCATCCCTTCATTCTTTCTGGAGTTATTTCTCCACTGATCTCCAGTATCGTATTGGTCACCTACCAACCTGGGGAGTTCATCTTTCAGTGTCCTATCATTTTGGCTTTTTATACTGTTCATGGGGTTCTCAAGGCAAGAATACCGAAGTAGTTTGCCATTCTCTTCTCCAGTGGACCACATTCTGTCAGACCTTGCCACCATGACCCGTCTGTCTTGGGTGGCCCCACACGGCATGGCTTAGTTTCATTGAGTTAGACAAGGCTGGAGAAATAACTCCAGAAAGAATGAAAGGATGGAGTGAAAACAAAAACAATACCCAGCTGTGGATGTGACTGGTGATAGAAGCAAGGTCTGATGCTGTAAAGAGAAATATTGCATAGGAACCTGGAATGTTAGGTCCATGAATCAAGGCAAATTGGAAGTGGTCAAACACGAGATGGCAAGAGTAAAAGTCCACAGTCTAGGAATCAGCGAACTGAGATGGACTGGAATGGGTGAATTTAAGTCAGATGACCATTATATCTACTACTGTGGGCAGGAATCCCTTAGAAGAGTAACCATCATAGTGAACAAAAGAGTCTGAAACGCAGTACTTGGATGCAATCTCAAAAATGACAGAATGATCTCTGTTCGTTTCCAAGGTAAACCATTCAATATCCGGGTAATCCAAGCCTATGCTTCAACAAGTAACGCTGAAGAAGCTAAAGAAGAATGGTTCTATGAAAACCTATAAGACCTTTTAGAACTAACACTCCAAAAAGATGTCCTTTTCATTATAGGGGACTGGAATGCAAAAGTAGGAAGTCAGGAAACACCTGGAGTAACAGGCAAATTTGGCCTTGGAGTACAGAATGAAGCAGGGCAAAGGCTAATAGAGTTTTGCCAAGAGAACGCACTGGTCATAGCAAACACCTTCTTCCAACAACACAAGAGAAGACTCTACAGATGGACATCACCAGATGGTCAACACCGAAATCAGACTGATTATATTCTTTGCAGCCAAAGATGGACAAGCTCTATACACTCAGCAAAAACAAAACCAGGAGCTGACTGTGCCTCAGATCATGAACTCCTTATTGCCAAATTGAGACTTAAATTGAAGAAAGTAGGGGAAACCACTAGACCAGTCAGGTATGACCTAAATCAAATCCATTATGATTATACAGTAGAAGTGAGAAATAGATTTAAGGGACTAGATCTGATAGACAGAGTGCCTGATGAACTATGGATGGAGGTTCATGATATTGTAGAGGAGACAGGGATTAAGACCATATCCATGGAAAAGAAATGCAAAAAAGCAAAATGGCTGTCTAAGGCAGCCTTACAAAGAGCTGTGAAAAGAAGAGAAGGGAAAAGCAAGGGAGAAAAGGAAAAATATACCCATTTGAATGCAGAGTTCCAAAGAATAGCAAGGAGAGATAAGTAAACCTTCCTCAGTGATCAGTGCAAAGAAATAGAGGAAAACAACAGAATGGAAAAGACTAGATATCTCTCAAGAAAATTAGAGATACCAAGGGAACATTTCATGCAGAGATGGGCTCGATAAAGGACAGAAATGGTATGGACCTAAGAGAAGCAGAAGATATTAAGAAGAGGTGGCAAGAATACACAGAAGAACTGTACAAAAAAGATCTTCATGACTCAGATAATCACGATGGTGTGATCACTCACCTAGAGCCAGACATCCTGGAATGTGAAATCAAGTGTGCCTTAGAAAGCATCACTACAAACACACCTAGTGGAGGTGATGGAATTCTAGTTGAGCTATTTCAAATCCTGAAAGATGATGCTGTGAAAGTGCTGCACTCAATATGCCAGCAAATTTGGAAAACTCAGCAGTGGCCACAGGACTGGGAAAGGTCAGTTTTCATTCCAATCCCAAAGAAAGGCAATGCCAAAGAATGCTCAAACTACCACACAATTGCCCTCATCTCACACGCTAGTAAAGTAACGCTCAAAATTCTCCAAGCCAGGCTTCAGCAATACGTGAACCATGAACTTCCAGATGTTCACACTGGTTTTAGAAAAGGCAGAGGAACCAGAGATCAAATTGCCAATGATCCGCTGGATCATTGTAAAAGCAAGAGAGTTCCAGAAAAACATTTATTTCTGCTTTATTGTCTATGCCAAAGCCTTTGACTGTGTGGATCACTATAAACTGTGGAAAATTCTGAAAGAGATGGGCATACCAGACCACCTGACCTGCCTCTTGAGAAACCTGTATACAGGTCAGGAAGCAACAGTTAGAACTGGACATGGAACAACACACTGGTTCCAAATAGGAAAAGGAGTACGTCAAAGCTGTATATTGTCACCCTGCTTATTTAACTTAATATGCAAAGGACATCATGAGAAACGCTGGGCTGGAGGAAGCACAAGCTGGAATCTTGATGAAAGTGAAAGAGGAGAGTGAAAAAGTTGGTTTAAAGCTCATCACTCAGAAAACTAAGATCATGGCATCCGGTCCCATCACTTCATGGCAAATAGATGGGGAAACGATGGAAACAGTGTCAGACTTTATTTATTTGGACTCTAAAATCACTGCAGATGGTGATTGTAGCCATGAAATTAAAAGACGCTTACTCCTTAGAAGGAAAGTTAAGGCCAACCTAGTTAGCATATTAAAAAGCAGAGACATTAGTTTGCCAACAAAGATCCATCTAGTCAAGGCTATGGTTTTTCCAGTAGTCATGTACGGCTGTTTGAGAGTTGGGCTGTGAAGAAAGTTGAGCGCCGAAGAATTGCTGCTTTTGAACTGTGTGTTGGAGAAGACTCTTGAGAGTCCCTTGGACTGCAAGGAGATCCAACCAGTCCATCCTGAAGAAGATCAATCCTGGGTGTTTATTGGAAGGACTGATGTTGAAGCTGAAACTCCTATACTTTGACCACCTCATGCAAAGAGTTGAATCATTGAAAAGACCCTGATGCTGGGAAGGATTGGGGACAGGAGGAAAAGGGACTACAGAGGTGAGATGGTTGGATGACATCACCGACTCAATGGACTTGAGTTTGGGTAAACTCCAGGAGTTGGTGAGGGACAGGGAGGCCTGGCATGCTGTGATTCATGGGGTCACAAAGAGTCGGACACAACTGAGCGACTGAACTAAACTGAACAGATGGGACCGGATGCCATGATCTAGTTTTCTGTAGCCCCCAAAATTCTTTTTCAGATCAGTGATTTAACACCAAACCTTGAATTCCAGGGAATCCTGGTACTTGTCTTTAGAAGAATATAAAGGAGTCTTTGTTAAGAAATTGGGCTTTAGAGTCTTCAGATCCCAGCTCTGCCATTGACAATCAGGCTAATTTACTTCTGTGAGTCTTCCATTATCATGCACAACTTTAAATGGTTTCATTTCTGTCAGCCTCCCAGGTGTGGGCATCCCTAAATGGGACGCAGAGCCTCCCAGGGACACTCAGCAGCCTGCCCCATGCTGTTGAAGCCACAGAATGAACACACACATTGTCCGGGAGCATATTCTTTCCCACAAAGCTAACAGGTAATTTAACTACAAATGAGTTTTTAAACTTTCATAGCATTCCATATATGTATATAATAGAAATTACACGTAAGATTTACACTCATTATAATATAAAAACTAAGACTTAAATTTAAAGCCTTTATTTGTGTGCTGTGGGCTAACCCTTCTTGCTTTCCACGCCCCGCCCCCCCACATGCCCCTTGACAAGGGTTTCACCCTCTAGTCTCCCTCTCAGGTCTAACAGACGTTCACTCTTCATTCACAGCCCTTTTCCTACAGAACCTCAGAATTCTCCTCAGCACAACTCTCCAGGCAGGCACTGTTGCTGTATCAGAAGTAGCACACAGCCTGAAGTCTGTTTGCCACCTCTGTTCGGCTAGCTAACAACTATATGCTTTAACCTGTATTTTACCATTTCAGGATATTTGAAATAAAATTAATAGCCCTGAAAATCAAGGTGATTTTGTTTACTCCTGGCTTTCCAAAGGTTATGTTCTCCCTTTCAAATTATTTTACTTTCTCTGTTTTACATATAAATTATAATAAAGATAACAAAAGACATCATATGATATGTTGACTTTAAAAATGACAGTATCCATCATGTCATCTAAGTCTGCTGGTCCAAAGATATTTATATTTTGTGTAACTTTGTTCTTCTAATAGCCATCAATGGAAATCACATGTCCATTAGTATGAAAAAAACCCTTTGGAAGCATCTTTGCAAAACACTTGTGGCTCAGGTGGGAAAGAATCTGCCTGCAATGCAGGAGACTCAGGTTCGATCCCCGGGTCGGGAAGACAGCTTGGAGAATTCCATGAACAGAGGAGCCTGGTGTGTTACAGTCTATGGGGGTTGCAAAGAGTCAGACATGACCGAGCGATTAATTTTTTTTTTCCATAAGAAAGATTAAATTGTGTTTTATTTCATATTTAGGAAAGGTTTTTGTTTCATTGCATCAATTTAAACACAGAGGTTTGTTTGGGATTCTTTTTTAGATCCTCATCTCTTTACAGAGAGATTCAGAGAGAGAGAGAAGATGAAGAGATAGACAAGGACAGGTAATAGAGTAAGTCTTTTTTTGATTAAACCATTAAATATCTAAACATCTGTATTTTTCTTCCCTCTGTCCTACCCACCAACTTTTTGTGATCAGAAGCTGGCATGACACATTGCCTTAATTTGTATCTAGCTGTTGCTAAGCTATCACTATGGTACCAATGCACTCAGGCAAATATAATAGCTAAAAACAAATGTGTAGAAAGAAAATTTTGTCCCTAGCCCCCTCACCTCTCCTGTCATCTGGATGAGTAGTTTAACATTGAATTTCTGTGTCATAATTGCTTTACACCTGAAACAAAACAAAACAAATTAACCTGAAACTTTTGAAAATCAAATTATTACAGCCCATAAAAATATAATGATGTCTGCAAATGTCATTTACAAAAGTCATCACTAGTCTTTGTACCTATACCTTGTAATGATTGAAACAGCCTGCATGGTAACAGTGATTGATTTTTTGCCCTCAAGCAATGTGAAACACCAGCAAAAATACTGTCCTATTATAATTTTTATGGTCATGCAATGACAATGAATGGCATCTTTCTGTTCTTTCTCAATGGTTAAAGTTTTTCAAATAGTTTTAAAATTTTCAAATTCTAGTAGATAATTTCAGCAAAATGACCTAATGTAAGCTTTATCTTCAAGAGTAGTAGAAATATAAACTGTACTCTCCAGTGTTATATCTCAGTCCTGTTACTTCCTTTGCCTCACTACATATACACAGCAAGCAATTAATCCAAAAGGAAAAGCTTAATTTTCTTAAAAGTGCCCATTAACACTATTCTACTATGTTTATAGACTGGATATATTACTTGTTTACCTAAATAGTAGCATAAATATCTGTTTTTAGAAAGCTTTACCATAAGTTTTTCTGTATGATTGGATTCTTAGGCAAGTCTATGATCAGTTAATAAACCACTTTCCCTCTTGACTAGTTCTAATGAAAGCTTACCTACTTAAACATAGTATGCTGACACTTCTTCCATTCTTAGCAGTCTTCCATTTTTGCCCATCAAAAAGAGCTTTCTGTTTGCAGTGTGTCAGCTGTACTATTTATAATAGAGTTAACAATGCCAACCAGAGGCAGTAAAAGGTGTATATTTCATATGCAAATTCCAAGCAATAATTTCTACAATTACATGTAGTTGCTTACTCTGTTATGTTCAAAATCAGTATTATAAAACTGAGTCCAGGAAGGAGAAAATAGTACTGATACTACTTTTTTGTATCTCTTAAAGAGTTTTAGTGAATTAATTAGAAAAATAAAGAGTTCAAAATGGAAGTAGCTCTAGCTTATTATAATGGATATTTTCACATAATGGGACTTTGATGACCTATTATAGTAGCTGTTCAGAGGAAGAAGGTCTGTATGACACAGACTGTTCTTTCTGTTTTTGTCTCTGAGTGTGTGTTTTTCCAAACAGTTCTCTCTCTCTTTTTTTCTCTTTGACTGTTCCATGCAACATGTGGGATCTTAGTTTTCCAACCATGGACTGAACCAGTCCCACTTGCATTGGAAGCACTGGAGTCTTAACCACTGAACCCCCAAGGAAGTCCCAAATAGTCCTCTTTATTTCTTGTTTTACCAGATTGTGATTCCCCTGACCATAAGTTAGAAGAAAAAAAAAAAAAAGTAAGAAACCAAGGATAAATTCATGTTGTATATTAAGTGTTATTATGTGCAAAGCACTATCGTGAATACAACCATGACCAGAAGGGAGATTATTTGTGTCTTTCCCCACTGTACTGTGGGCTTCTGTGGACCAAAGTCTCTTTGAAGGCAAGTGGGCTATAACAAGTAGAATGGACAGATTCTAGGTTCAAATACTAGCTTTTCCATTGAATGTGATATTAGGCAAACTCTCCAAGCTTTATCTTGCTTTCTGGTAGAAATGGAGATAGCCATGCTTATTAGTGAAGTAGCTGCTGAGTGCCTGAAAGTGTCTCTGCCCCTATTACAGAGGTTGATAGTCAGTAAATGCTGTTAAAGGAAATACTGTTTTTTAAATTATCTTATGTTATTGGCCGTGCCACGAGGCTTGCGGATCTTAGTTCCCTGACCAGGGATGGAACCTGGGCCCATGGCAGTGAAAGTGCCAAGTCTTAACCACTGGGCTGCCAGGGCACTCCCAAGAAATGTTGAATATGTTTTTATGTTTTTATAATGATGGAACAAGCAAGTAAAATGGAGTAATAGTAAAGAAGCAATGGATTGGAAACTCTAATTAGAATATCTAAAGTAGGTCTAGAGAATTCTTCTAACATATAGGACAATATAAGGTGAGAAAAGATTTAGAAGGGAGGTGATAGAGCCCACCCAAGGGTGTATCTTTAAAAAGCAATATTTAAAGGGCCAAGACAGTTGTAAAGCTTACAGTTTGAAAAGCTGTGGGGTTGGATGGGAACAGTTTTCCTATGTTGTGGTCAGTGAACCTGCATCAAAATCTGGGACTTGCTGTAGAATCAGGACTTTACCCAGACCTACTGAGCCTAATCTAAAGAGGAGGTCTAGGATCAGTGTTTCTCATAAATTGCCAAGTAATTTTCACATACACAGCAGTTTTAGATCCAGTTGGTAGATAACAAATTTCTAAGTTTCCATTGACATCTAATTCTTGGTGTGGTACAAAAGACAAAACTTGAACTTTGAAGTAAGACAGATTCCAGCCAAACTGGAATGTTCAACATTAAAGCCAAACAAACAAAAAGAACCCTACCCAATAGAAGGGGGCACTTACCAGGTGGTTCTAGGCATAAAGAACCTGCCTACTAATGCAGGAGACCTAAGAGATGTGGGTTTGATCCCTGGGTCGGGGAGATCCCCTGAAGGAGGAAAGGGCAACGCACTCCAGTATTCTTGCCTGGAGAAGTCAATGGACAGAAGAACCTGGTGGGCTACAGTCCATGGGGTCTCAAAGAGTCAGACACCACTGAAGCAACTTAGCATGCACACACACGGTAGAAAGCAGGAGAGAAAGATAAATACTGTAAGATCCCACTTAATATATGGAATCTGAAAAAAACTGAACTCAGATACAGAGAACAGATTGGTGGTTGCCAGCAGCAGGATTTGGAATGGAGGGAAGAGGGGAATGAAGGAAGGCTGTCAAAAGACACAAACTTACAGTTATAAAGTAAGTCATGGGAAGGTAAAGTATGGCATGGTGACCTATAGTTAATAATACTGTGTTGCATGTTTGAAAGTTGCCAAGAGAGTAAATCCTAAAAAAAAATGTGTAACTATATGTGCTGATGGATGTTAACTAGATTTATTGTGGTAATCATCCCTCAGTATATACAAATATCTAATCATTATGTTGTACCTGAAACTAATCTTATATGTATTTGTACCTCAGTTCTTAAAAAAGAAAACAAAAAAAGGGAAAACAAGTGTAAAATGTGAAAAATATAGAATGGAAGACATTAGTACTTATATTAGAATGAATTACAATAAATTAATTAAATTCACCAACTGAAAAATAGAATCTCAGATTCAGTTAAAAAGCACTACCCAATAAGCTGTCTAAAAGAGAAACTTAAAACAAAAGGCACAGAAAGACTGAAAATAAAAGATGGGAAAAATATGAACCAAAAGAAAAAAAAGAGAAAGAATATTAATATTGGACAATATAGGATATAAGGCAAAAAATATATTATGGACAAAGAAGGTCATATGCTGCTAAAAGGAACAATAAAGCAAGAAGATACAACCATCAAAAACATATATGCACCTAACAATACAGTCTCAAAATATGCAAAGGAACAACTGAAAAAAGTAGCAGGGAGAAATGAATACATCAACTTACAGTTGAAAGATTTTAGCCCCATCTTTCAGAAATTGATAAATCAAGCAGACATAAAATATACATAATGAAATTTTGAGTCATACAATTAATAAGCTCAAGCTCTGAAGTATACATAGAGCTCAGCACCAAAGGAATAGTTAGTAAATATTAGATTCAACTATGTGAAAATGTGAATAGTTGAGAATTTTTTTGCCTCTAAAAACAGTTTTATACTATTCCTCATAGTTTGTTGAAGGAATTAAACTAGCTAATGTCTATAAAGCAATTAGCACAACGTCTAATTTAGTCTCTCCTGGTATTTAGTTTACAAAGAGAATACTTTCCTCAATTATTAGTAATTGGATAAGTGAGATCCAAAAAATTCAGTCATGTGAAATGTGAGGTCACAATTTGTTTTTTAAGGTTAACAAACAAATTACTCGTACAGACCTAGCCGGTGAGGAATTTTGGGAGCCTAGCTGCCCTACCTAAATTCATGCCCAACTCAGCTGTGATTTGGTGCCACCTGGTGGCGGTGGTTGGCTCCAACGTAAATATTGGTAGGGATAATTCTGAGTCCAGAGGCAGCAGGACAAGATCAGTGATCCCAGAGATGTACCAGTTTGTTGGCCAGATTCAAAAATTCAGCAAGGAGAATGCTGACAACTAGAGACTCACTCTTCACCCTTCTTTCTGAAACAATTTCCCATGACTTTCCTTCACCTTCATGACCTTGACCTCCATTCCAAGATCCCCTTCCCCACCGTAGCATAGAACTTTAACTCCCACCTCTGACCCTTGGGGCTTCCTTGGTGGCTCAGACTGTAAAGAATCCACCTGCAATGCAGGAGACCAGGTTTGATCCCTGGGTTAGGAAGATTCCCTGGAGAAGGGAATGGCTAGCCACTCCAGTATTCTTGCCTGGAGAATTCCGTGGACAGAGGAGCCTGGTGGGTTACAGTCTGTGGAGTCGCAAAGAGTCAGACCCAACTGAGCGACTTTCACTTTCATGACCCTTATCCCTGCCTAGTTCTCAAGTAGGGACTAGACAGGAAATGGGAGCCAGCTGCCAATTCTGTAGAATATCTAAAATTATATTTTAATGGAGTTTTTATATTTTTAAAAAACAGGTTTTTACTGTGTTTTATCCAGGATCCCCTGAATGCTTACAACATAGCAGCACTATATTTTTTTATTTTAGTGTCTCTGATTACTACAAGTGTTTCTGGTTGGTTATAAAAAGCTTTTACTAGATAAAAACCAATTGAAATTCAAGGGAATTCCCTGACTGTCCCTTGGTTAGAACTCAGTGCTTTCACTGCAAGGACCCAGGTTCAATCACTAGTCTGGGAGCTAAGATACAACAGGCCACATGGTGTGGCCAAGAAAAAAATTTCAAGCAGCAAAAATAAGGGAAGACAGACAAAACTGGAAAAGTTCATCCAGAGAATATTAACCCTATTATATAAATGCCGTGAAATTTTAAATTTATAACTACTTTTGTGGATGGTCTCTTATTGCCCAGCAGGATCAGAAATTCTTAGTTTGGTTATTTCTTTGTTAAACTTCTTAATGTGGAGAAGCAGCTTTCCCTTGCTTGTATAAACATGCTGCCCTGCTCTATTATTTTCAGATGCCCCCCCCCACCCCGAACACACCTCCTGGGCTTCTTGGAAGCTGCATGGAGGGGCACAACGCCAGAGGTGGGTAATGATCCATTATCATTTACCTTTAGCTTCTGTCCCCATCACCCTTCCTGGCATCCTCCCACTTTTGAGTTACCTGGGTCAGGGCAAAGCAGTCTGAGAGACTGGCAGAACTAGCATTTTGGGATCAGAGTCTTCTTGCCTTATGGCTTCCAGAGGTCACAGGTTTCTGCAATGAAACTGTCATACACCAAGCTGAGTGTCAAATCTTGGGAGATTCATGGCATAGACCAGCAAAGGCCTTACCCTGTCTACTGCCTAAAGCTCTGATCTTGCCTATTACTTCTGCCCACCCTCTAATTTCAAGGCTCTCTGTGTTTTACTCAAAATGGCTGTTTAAAGTTTTCCAAATAGGATCTGCAGTTTCCGGCCGTAGCTACTGCCTGAAGTTTTCCCCACTCAGAGTGCCCTTCACCTGCCCTTTGTGGCCAGAGTCCCTCAGCCTTCCTGCGGCTCCCAGGACAGCCTCTTCTCCGGAGCACCTTCTTGATTTATTCTGACTCCTCAGCCATCCCCACTCTGGGTCTCTCCTGTGGTGCTGCCTTCTGCTTTATATCAGTTCTCAGGGTTCATGATTGATTCCTGGGATAGAATGACATCTCTTTGAGGACAGGGACCTTGTTTATCTGTTTCTTAATTCCCCAAAGAACTCAAAGCTTTGCAGTCGTAGGTGTTCGATAAATATTTGTTTAACTTTGAAAGCCTTTGTCACATTAAAGCCGGGCAGGCCATCTTCCAAAGAGTCTCACCTCCTCCTGCCAACCGCATGGGTGCTCAGCCCTATATTTAGGTACTAAATGGTCTCCCCCACCTTTCTCTAAGTTGACATGAGCCAAATTCTGTCACTGCAAAAATTCTCCAGGAATATAGGCATTGGGAAAGCACAGTCACTCACTCCAGCCTAGATTAGCCATCTCTTTGGCACTGAAATAATTTGCTTACTTTCCTAACGTCAAGGCTGAATAAATGCAGTTTCCACAAGTACAAAGTTTACTTACTGAAAACCAGGATTGCATCAAGCATCTCATGAAGAACTTACATGGTTACAGAAGATGTACCTTTCATGTGTTTAATTTTTTAGTATTTAAATATTATTAAATCATTAGATATCAACTTGCGTGTAATATATTTTACTATAGACACCATTTGAAAACTTCAGTATCTTTAGAAAAGTTCAGGAAATACCAAAGGTTTGAGTCTTGGGAGATCATAACATAAGTACCATATTTGTCCTCAAACATGAGTTTCTCCCTGCCACCATAGATATACCATTTAATTCTGCTGTTCCTAACACTTTCCTTTTAAAAAATGTTTGTAACCTTACTGGAGGCAAGTAACCCGGAACTTCTCTAATTTCTAGTGTAAAACATGCAGGGGGAAGAAGCAAATAATATGGATTATTGGATTCCTCTGGTAGCTTTCATCAAATTCACACACTTGAGTTCCAAAGCACAATCATTTCTCTTTGCTCCATGCTGATTATATAGGTCAGGAGGGTAATAAGGTCATTTATTTGAAGAATTTTCATCTGATATATTTCTAATATTCTTGCCCCATTCCTAACCACTCAAATTAGTATTACAGGGAGACCCACATCTCTCTCCCTCCACCCAAGAAAATGATGAAACAAAGGTAATTTGAGTCTGAACTTTCTGCTCCCAAATTTGTCATCTTCCCAGAGCACAAGAGTTGTATTGCTTTAGTCCTTCACACCAGTAATGACTCCTGTAATAACATTAGTCCTTTAAACCAATGATGGCTCAGTAATAAGTAGCACTGTGTTTACTATTAATATTAACTCAACACATAAAACCTCAAAAGTATTGCATATTTTCTCAAAAACTTTATACTGAAATCAGGAATTGCCCATGGCAGAATCAAGAAAACAAGGGACATATACTAATAAAAGTAAATGCTACATCATACTATCAATGTATTATTAAGAAGATGCAGTGTTAGATACATCTATTTTACTGTTAAAAAAAATGGAATCTTTGATTAATTGGCTGAACTGGGATTTCCTTTCTAAGAGATTTTCCTGGTGCTTCTCTCCTAGGAGTCTGCAACATAGAGAAATTCTGAAGCTATTTTATAGATAACCTCAGATCAAATATGGTCAGTAAGTATGTGTGCCAAGACTGTATCGTTGAGATACTAATCTATATTTTTATTCTCCTGTCATTTCCTCCTTTCCCTTCCCTGTCTCCAAGCAGATATTCCCATCTGGGTTTATTATCTTGGTGAAGGGACAAGATGGGGCAGAAAGTTAAAATTGCCCTCAAGCTTTTGTTTCTAAAATCTTAAGTCCCAGCAGGGAGATTTGAGCCATAGGCACAATGCTTGGGCAGAAACAGGAGGACCCTGGACAAGGTGGTGGGGACAAGCAGGCTGCTGTGTGGGTGGGCTCTCCAGCAGCCTGGCTAGGAGGCAGACCTGCCCCCAAGAAGCTGTAGCTGTAGCTGGGAGGGAGCTGTGACACAAACTACAGGCCTATGTGTTACATCTGACTTTGACCATGTGAATTTCAGTCACTGAGCATTATAAATCTAGGCAATTTTACATAGAAGTCCAGGTTGGAGCTTCTTTTGAATAATTAGCAGATTTGGCCACACTGTGTTCAGTCTCTTACGGCACCAAGGCTGCCTGCCTTAGATAAGGAATAAATGCTCTAGTTTGCCAGAATCCCTAGAAGTCATCCCTACGCTGACGCCAGGGGTTAGTTGTCGCTCATCGTGACACTGGCACTGCTCCAGGCAATAGAAGATGGTCCTCTTTACCCCAGATTTTTTCCACAAATTAAGAAATGAAATATAAACTAAAGATGGCTCGTGAAAGAAACAGAGGAGCTGGTGCACTTCTCCGTGGAAGTGAAGATGTTCTTATGTGTCTGGTAGGCAGACTGCATGCATCACTCGTGAGCTCCCCCAGCCTGCTCCCTGTAGGCATTTGGATCACGGATCCCCGTTCCAGGCAGCCTTGCAAAGAGATGACCGCGTCCCTGGTTGGGCATGGCAGAGCTGCTGCCTGCAGGGTATAGCAGGCAGAATGATGGACGGCTCAGCCAGAACCCATGTGGGCAGATGCCCGGAGGCCAGAGGCCCCTGGAAGCTTCTGGTGGGGGTAGGGAGGAGTCCAAAAGGACAGGGCTCAAGACAGAAAGTAAATTAGAAAAATCATTATTTCACAAACGCAAGTGTATGGACTGAGATTTGCATGCAGCACCTTTTCTTTCTGGCTGACTTGGTTACTTAGCTCAGGGCTCTGATGGCACCAACATGCACTCATTACAGAGGCGACCAGGGCCTGTCCTAGAGAAAGACAGCAGATGCACTGTCTTTTCCTTCTGAGAAGGGTAAGGAGAAAGGACATGAGGGTTGGGGGGCATCACGTGTTTTAGAATTACACGATGCTGTCTTTTACTCTTCCTGGGTGGAGTTTGAATTTAAAGTGGAGTCTTTCAGACAGTATTCAGGCCAATCATATGAACCTTTGTGCTTTTGCTGCTAAACCAGGTTTTTCAAAACCTTAACTGTTACGTGCCCAGTCTAGTTATTTCAACAGTTTGCTCACCCCATTTATAACCAATAAAAATAACAACTATCCTTTATTGAACTTAGCTTATGCCAACCACTCTGCAGGGCTCCCCATAGCTGTCTGCCTCATTTATAACCATCCTGCAGGGTGTCCCATGCGTTGAAAAAGGAAATGGATGCTAAACGCTTAAGCAGCGTCCAAAATCCCACACGTAGTACATGTGGGAGCCTGAATTCAAATCCAGGGTTCTGTCTGACTTCATGAGCCCTGCACTCTGCAGCCAACATCACTCTGATGTCACCATCAAATGTGACAGCATTTATCACCACCTGCTACCTCCAGGGCAGCAGTAGGGCTGGAGGCATGGAAACGTGAATGCAAAGGGCCAAGTCCCCAAGGAGAAGCAAAATTAAATTAGGCACATTCTTTAGAAAGAAAAGGGAAAGCAGATTTGCACAGTGACAGAGACGTTAGCAGTGATCCTTGGAGTTGTGGTGCAGTGCAGAAAGCCACCGTGTCAGCAGATATTCACTCTGGGACCCAGTGCTTCTGGGATGTTAGGACTGAGTCCAAGTGAGCTTAGTCCTTTTTTTTTCCCCACTGTTATGAGTTGTACTGTGTCCCCAAGATGATGTTGAACTCCTTACCCCCATTGTCTGTGAAACAGGGTCCACTTGGAAGTAGAGTCCTTGCAGATACTCAAGTTAACATGAGGTTATTAGCGGGGAGTCCCTAATCCAGTATGACTTTGTCCTTATAAAAAGGAGAAATTTAGACACAGAGACAGCTATGTTCTGGAGAAAAAGGATGGGAGAACCCACAGAGAACATCGTCTAAGAGCCAAGAAAATTCTGAGGCTCCCAGAAGCAAGGAGAGAGCCCTGGAACAGAGCCTCTGCATAGCCCTCAGACAGAGCCTAGCCAGCCAACCTCTTGATATGGGACTCCTACCCTCCAGATAACCACAATGGTGTGATCAGACACCCTGAATGTGAAGTCAAGTGGGCCTGAGGAAGCATCACTATGAACAAAGCTAGTGGAGGTGAGGAATTCTAGTTGAGCTATTTCAAATCCCAAAAGATGATGCTGTGAAAGTGCTGCACTCAATATGCCAGCAAATTTGGAAAACTCAGCAGTGGCCACCAGACTGGAAAAGGTCAGTTTTCATTCCAATCCTAAAGAATGACAATACTAAAGACTGTTCAAACTACCACACAATTGCACTCATCTCACATGCTAGCAAAGTAATGCTCAAAATTCTCCAAGCCAGGCTTCAACAGTACATGAACCATGAACT
The DNA here is from genome assembly GCA_007570785.1 of Antilocapra americana. NCBI lineage: Eukaryota > Metazoa > Chordata > Mammalia > Artiodactyla > Antilocapridae > Antilocapra > Antilocapra americana. The sequence continues at coordinate 39,940,317 of ML662442.1, forward strand.
TCCAGACATTCAAGCTGGATTTAGAAAAGGCAGAGGAACCAGAGCTCAAATTGCCAACATCTGCTGGATCATTGAAAAAGCAAGAGAGGTCCAGAAAAATATCTATTTCTGCTTTATTGACTATGCCAAAACATGTGATTGTGTGGATCACAATAAACTGTGGAAAATTCTGAAAGAGAAGGGAATACCAGACCACCTGACCTGTCTCTTGAGAAACTTGTATGCAGGTCAGGAAGCAACAATTAGAATTGGACATGGAACAACAGACTGGTTCCAAATAGGGAAAGGAGTATGTCAAGGCTGTATATTGTCCCTGCTTGTTTAACTTATATGCAGAGTACATCATGCAAAATGCCGGGCTGGATGAAGCACAAGCTGGGATCAAGATTGCCAGGAGAAATATCAATAACCTCAGATATGCAGATGACACCATCCTTATGGCAGAAAGTGAAGAAGAACAAAAGAGCCTCTTGATGAAAGTGAAAGAGGAGAGTGAAAAATTTGGCTTAAAGCTCATCATTCAGAAAACTAAGATCATGGCATCCGGTCCCATCACTTCATGGCAAATAGATGGGGAAACAGTGGAAACAGTGACAGACTTTAATTTTGGGGGCTCCAAACTCACTGCAGATGGTGATTGCAGCAATGAAATTAAAAGATGCTTATTCTTTGGAAGAAAAGCTCTGACCAACCTAGACAGCATATTAAAAAGCAGAGACATTACTTTACCAGCAAAGGTCTATCTAGTCAAAGCTATGGTTTTTCCAGTGGTCATGTATGGATGTGAGAGTTGGACTATAAATAAAGCTGAGTGCCGAAGAATTGATGCTTTTGAACTGTGGTGTTGGAGAAGTCTCTTGAGATTCCCTTGGACTGCAAGGAGATCCAACCTGTTAATCCTAAAGGAAATCAGTCCTTCATTGGAAGGACTGATACTGAAGCTGAAACTCCCATACTTTGGCCACCTCATTCAAAGTGTTGACTCATTTGAAAAGACCCTGATGCTGGGAAAGACTGAAGGCAGGAGGAAAAGGGGATGACAGTGGACAAGATGGTTGGATGGCATCACCGATGCAATGGACATGAGTTTGAGTAGGCTCCAGGAGTTGGTGATGGACAGGGAAGCCTGGCGTGCTGTAGTCCATGGGGTTGCAAAATGTCAGACACAACTGAGTGACTGAACTGAACTGATCCTCCAGAACCATTGAGACAATACATTTCTGATGATCTAACCCATCCAGTTTGTGGTACTTTATGATGGCAGCCCTAGGAAAGAAAAATATCACCTAACGTGTACACACTTTAAAAAAGAAGATTCTGTTGTGTAGGTTTGTCACTGTCCATTTCAGAGACCTGCTGAGCAGGGTTGGTACCCAGCCACTGGGAAGTCTGGCATCATCCACAGGCAGCCTTGAGCGACTACTCACATTTCAAGCCTCAGTCCCCAGTCCACCCAGCTGAAATGTCCAGTGCATGCATCACAGTCACAGCAAGGAGGAGCCACTGCAGAAGGCAGCAGGTGGGATGACGTTGGGGCTCTGTGGAGTCCAGTACAAGAGCATCATAGAAAACACTAATAAACAGTACAGTCAAGTAACAGTAGGTAGGCTGAAATAGGGGTCATCTACAGTAGAGGAGTAACTAGAACACTGGGAGTACAGGCCTGCATGTGGGAGAGGGATGGTGAAAACCTCACAACAGTGTAGACATTTGGCTGGGCTTCAAAGGAGGAATAGCAATTCACAGGAGCAGGATAGAATCATCACAAGCAAAGGCAAAGAAGATAGAAACACCCAGCCTAAGCAGGAAGGTGTGCCTAAGGACTCCTTTGTGTCTTAGAGTAGGATGGAATTTTCTGAAAAGAAAAAATTAAAATTCTATTCTGGTCAGTACTGCTGATGTTTCAAACAACTACACTGGTAAATAATCAGACTTAATTGGGAAACAGTAGAAGAATTAGTACTTAGGATATAGTGTAAGTCATGCCAGTTGCCAGTCATGCATCTAGAGTCTGGCACATATTAGTTTGAGATAATTATTTGTTAAGTGAAAGAATGATTTACAAGCAATGTCATCTCTCTGGGCTTTATTTTTTCCCTACTTGTTTAAAAATGAGGTGGGTTGGTATGGGGAGGTAGTATGGCTACTCTATCTCTCTGAGGTCTGTGATCAAGGGCAAACAGAATGACAAAATGTGAAAATGCTATTATTATAGATTAAATCTTTATGTCCCTCCCAAATTCATATGCTGAAGCCCTAACTGTCAATATAATGGTATTTGGAGATGGGGCGTCTAGGAGGTAATTAGAGTTAGATGATGTTATGAGAGTGGGGCCCCATGCTGGGATTAGTACCCTAATATGAAGGAGCTGTCTGCCAATGCAGGAGACATAACAGATGCAGGTTCGATCCCTGGGTCAGGAAGATTCCCTGTCGGAGGGCATGGCAACTCACTTCAGTAGTCTCACCTGAAGAATCCCACAGACAGAGGAGCCTGGCCGGCCATAGCCCATAGGGTCACAGAGAGTCAGACATGACTGAAGTGACTGAGCATGTATAACAAGAAGAGATACCAGGGACAGAGCTTACTCTCTATCCACCATGTAAAGACACAGCAAGAAGGTGACTATTTTCAAACCAGGAAGACAGCTCTCATCAGAACCCATCATGCCAGCACCCTGATTTCAGACTTCAGGCCTCCAGAAATGTGAAAAAATAAACTTATTCTATCTAAGGCACCCAGGATACGGTATTTTATGATGGCAGCCTGAGGAGACTAAGACAACGATGGAAAGAACTTTATACCTCTGTGATATTATTCCAGAGTTGGTACAGAATGGTGGATGAAGTCCTAGACTGGGAGGTGAGGGGCTTCTGACATGTGGCCCAGATGTGGCCATGACTTAGCCGCCTGTCTTTGGGCTATTCCCTTAGAACACATAGGTGGGACAGGGGCCGTTCCAGGAGGCACCGTTCACATAGACTAGGAGCTGTCCTGCTCCAAGCCTTCAACCACTTGTTTCTTCATCTATAGAAAGGGGAAGAGAAATGGTTGAACATATGATAACTAGCAACAATTCACTTATTCTTTCAACAACTGTTTGTTGAGAATTGATTATGTCCCAGGCACAGAGCCAGGCACCTGGAGATAGCGTAGGATCATGGTCTTCCCCTCCAGAGGTTTACATTCTGCTTGGAGAGACAGACAGAACGGCCACTATAGCTTCATGGGAACAGCATCTCTGTGCCAGTCAGCTCAGGCTGCCATAACAAAATACTATGGACTGAGGGGCTTAAACAACCGAAATGTATTTTCTCACATTTCTGAAGACTGGAAGTCTAAGATCAGGCTGCCGGAGGGGCTCTCCTGAGGCTGTCTTCCTGGCCTACAGACAGCCACCTAACTGTCCTGACATGGCCTTCTCTGTGTGGGCACATCCCTCTTTGTATAAGGACAGCAGTCACATGAGATTCAGGCCCGCTCACATAACTTCACTTAACCTTAACCGCCTCTTTAAAGGCTCTCTATACAAATACAGCCACATTCTGAGCTCCACTGGGGGTTAGGACTCCACCCCTGGGGGGACTAGGTACGGGGATGGGAGGGGGCTCAATCCAGTCCGTAATAGCCTCTATGACAGGGAAATTCAGAGCAGGGACCTCCACCCCAGGCTGGGACCCACGAGGCCTCTTGAGGAAGAGAGCTAAGCTGCTGAGGAGTAAAGAATGAGGCGGGAGGTGAGCTACCATGTTCGTGAATACAACTGTGTGAAACACTAACCTTGTATATTTTACTCTTTGGTGGACTCTGATTTATTTTGAAACCTGTTTGGCCTTTGGTAGACATGACATACGAAAAGGAACCCCAAAACACCGTTCCAAAGGCCAGTGTGCCTTGGGCAAGCTACTTTTTCTTTTTGCCTCAGTTTCCTTATTGGTAAAACCAGGCCATTGGCATCTATTATTCTCAGGCCCTAATATGCCATGATTATAGTGAAATCCTTAGACATAGTCGGTTACATCTCTAAAATACTGTGCTGACATTTCAGAAGTTTGTGGAAAAGGAGCCGTGGATTCTGTAGCCAAATACTGTGTTTACTTTTGGAGCATTATTACTGAGATTTCTTCTAACTCTCTCTTTTTTTTTGAGTCAAAACAATAGATTGATAAAGGGGAGACAGGTGACAGGTGTCAAGCCAGGTACTCACACCAACGTTGCATGACTTAAAAAAAAAAATTATTTACATACTTATTCATTTATTTTGGGCCATGCTGGGTCGTCTTTGCTGCACAGGCTTTTCTCTAGTTGTGGCAATCGGGGGGAGCTCCTCTCTAGCTGTGGTGCACAGGCTTCTCATTACAGGAGCTTCTCTTGTTGCAGAGCATGGGCTGTAAGATACTGGGCTCAGCAGTTGTGGCTCAGGGGCTCTGGAGCACAGACTCAGCAGTTGTGGCACATCGGCTTAGCTGTTCCGCAGCATGTGAGATCTTCCTGAATTAGGGACAGAACCCATCTCTCCTACTTTGGCAGGTGGATTCTTTACCACTGAGCCACCAGGGAACCCCTGCATGACTTTTAGCTACTCCAGGGTGACTTGTTCCTTAGGCCAAGGCGACAACTCTTTTTTGGTGTGTGGGAGAGGGAAAGGGTTACAAAAGCAACAGAAGTTCATTGTTGGGGGACAAGGAAATCAAATATTTCACAAAGGTTTAACATGAAAAAGTACTAATAAGTTCCTTCTTTCTATCATTATTTACCTCCAGGGTAACCACTGTTACCCCGGTGCTTTCCAGACCTTTTCTGTTCACACCCAGATATAGGTACATACATGTTTTTCTCTTTTCTTACAAAAGTGGGTTTACACTATATAGAGATCTGTAATTTTCTTTCTACTCAATAATACGTCATAGACACTTTCTGTACCCATAAAAAAGAGTACCTTCCTCTTTCTAAAGCTGAAGTAGTGTGCCAGAGCATGTGTCATCATTTTGACTATTTTCCAAGTTCTCTCCCAATTTTTCTGTTATGAATGATCCTGCAATGAACATCCAACATTTGCTCGCAATGTTGCAATGAACATACAACATTTGTTTGTAGTTGTAGCCTTTGTTGAGTTAGGATGGATTCCTAGAAGTAGAATCACTAGATCTCAAATTCATTTCTACAAGGTATTTAATTTTACAGAGGAGATTTCAGGCAAGTCAAATAAGACTTTAAAAATGTATATATATGTATGGAGAGCATTTCATTTAGAGTCTTTTGGCCCAAAGCAAGAAATAATTTCTTAAAAACCAGCCAATTACTAGAGTAGTGTATATCTCTTTTTTTTTTTGGTTAGTGTATTCTGATTGGCTGGGAAACCAGCCTCCCCTTGCTCCTTGCTTCCTGCCTGTCGCTTTGCTGTGTGATCTGTGTAGGGAACTCCTGACTGCAGGCCCTTGGGCACCCCTCTGGGCTTGGGGGCCCTGGTGGCTGCAGCGCCTCCAGCTAGCACTCTGGGTTCAGAATGAGCTATCGTTCAGATTGGCATTTGTTTCTCAAGGGCTTGAAATTGAGATTGGGATTGCAGCAGTTTTCACTCTCCCTAAGATTTCTTTTTGCAGACTCCCTATTGTGCAAGCCAGATATTCTACTAAAATCAGATCCTAGTTGTTATCCTGGGTGCTTAAAATCTCAAGGTGCTATAAATTATTTAATAGTTCTACATAAGGAAAACTGCCTAGCACTAATTCTCTGCAACTTTTCCTGCAACACCCCTATCTCTCTCTTTTTTTTCCTTCCCACATTGGATCATGGTGTGTCATTTACCTGCTCCAGATTCCACTAAAGGTGGGGTTGGTTCCCCTCACACCCCCACCCCCAGCACACAAGGGGTTAAACTGAACTCCTTGAGCCCACCTTCCCAAACAAAAGTCAGTTTTGCAAGTTACTCAGCCAGATGTCTTTCTGTAGGTTCTATTTAATAAAGTTAATACAAGCTTCTCTGCTCCTCCCCTTTTTCCCTCTTACTTCACTTGTGAGTATTCACGGAATCTGGATCTGCCAGCTACTTCTGCTTGAAGGTGAAGGCTTGGCAAAATTATACATCCAGCAGGCAAGAAGTAAAGTGGACATGTCTACAAGTAACAGTGAAATCAGTTGCATTGTTTTAAGACCTAACTACTGGGGGATAAAAAGTCCTATAAATACTGTTGAGGTAGCTATCAGTACATTTTATGATGATCAAAACCTTTAGAACAACAGCTAAAGGATATCTGAACCTGATGTCTATCTGCCACTCAATTATACACATTGATTGATATTAAAGATACCCTACTCTTCATTAAATGCTGTGTAATTCTGAGTTTTTACAGTTAGTGTTTTATGTGAGTCCTTTGTATGACCAAGTAGCCAATTTACTCCCTGCTGCCTTTTACTCAGGTAAAACTGGAAGTGAGTTCATTAGACCAATTGCAGCAGCTCTAATTCAAAATCTTGAAAAATGCATCTCTAATGAAGAAATTTCCAATCAAGCAGATCTCTAAATCTTAGGTTTTTATTTTTTTCAGGTCTTTATACATATCCTTATGAATTATTAGCAGTCACTCCTGCTGACTTCTTAAGATTACATCAGGCAAGAATTGTGCTTTTTAAAACCTCATTCCTCTCCTCATCTAGTTGTTCAGTCTCCAAGTCATGTCTGACTCTTATTTGACCCCATGGACTGTAGCCCCCCAGGCTCCTCTGTCCATGGGATTTCCCAGGCAAGAATACCAGAGTGGATTGCCATTTCCTTCTCCAGGGGATATTCCCGACTCAGGGATCGAACTCGCATTTCCTGTATCTCCTGCAATGGCAGGCAGATTCTTTACTACTGAGCCACCAGGGAAGCCCTTCTCCCCGTCTTACTCCATGCTTATTCATATTTTTTTCATAAGGCATTACATTTATTCAATAGCACTTTCAAAAATATTGTCTTTTAAAGACTCCAAGATACAACTGGAATACAACAATTCCAATGCATGTTTTTACCCTTTTTAAAAAAATCTTTTGTTCTGCTTTCTTTCTCCTTATTAACAAAAACAAAAACAGAAATTCATATAAACATACAAAACCATTTGTAGGTAGATCGTTTCCTTTCCCACATTCCAGTAACTTCCATCTTTGCTAACAACTCATTTGGAATAGCTTACTTTAAGTAGCAATGTTGATCCAGTTATGCAAATTAAGATAAATAATTTACAATAATACTCAAGGTCACTTTGTAGTTTCCTGAGAGATTATGTTTTGAAAAGTCAGTTTATATCAGTTAAGCACGCTGCTTGCTTTTAGATGCTATAGAATTATTGTTATTTCACAAAACCTTTGGTTCTGAACAATGTGAACAAGGAAATGTTCATTTTTAATTTTTATTTCCACTGATTTATTATTTAATTTCTCCTCCAATACCTGAGTTGTTACTGTTAGTGATTGGCTATAGGCATACCCTAAAACACATTTCATTTAGTCCCTTTTGTAAAAATGTAACAAGGTCATTTCACATTTTTAAAGCACTAAGTACAGTAGTTTAAAAATGCAAAGTGAGCTTAAATGCTACTCTTAATTCTTCCTAACTCTTCCACTGGGAAACCCTAGAAAACTGCATTAATGAAATGCAACTTATACGTTTTAAATTCTAATTATAACTGTCACATTAAATTGAAGGTGAGACTAAAACTGCTATATGTTAACTAAGTCAAGCGATGTACTATATCATACATGTTATTTAATGTGCGAATGTTAAAAGTCAAGTTCCCGGCAGAAATAGAAGTGCCTGCATTCCGTCTTCAGGGAATGTATAAATTAACCATTCTGCCCCAAGCGGTCCTCCTCCCTTTCTCCCTCCGCCCTATTTTAAATGTAGATAGGGAGACTCAAGTCTTTTGAATTTGAAGGGCTGCTATCTCGGCCCCATTCTTTTCATCATCCTCTTTTGAATGACACTGAGCACGTATGGATTCTTTTATAAAACACCCCCTGGACACAGGGCTAGGTTCTCCCTGCTGCTTGCTAATTTTGCATAGCAATTAGTACTGACTTTTCAAAATCAGTTCGAGAATGTTCCACGTAGAACCTCAAAGGTCTTAGATAACCTCTTGCCTATAGATTTCAAACCCAAAGGGGAAGAACTTGCATAATTGCTAAATTCCCAGTTGGAGCGGTCTGGAAGAGGATACGTAATGCAAAACTATACGTTAATTCAAACCCTCCTCGCGCCCGGGCAGCAAGGAGCCAGCATATGCCTTCTTTTAAAATCTATTCTACCAATTCACTGACCGCGCAGGGCCGGGCCACATGTTCCTCTCTTGCAGCCAGTCAGCTGTGAGCAGCAGATGGGATCATTTGCATTTTCCTTTTTATACTTTCTTCGACCCGCAAATTAAAGGATTTTTTAAAATTTACATTCTCCTTGTTCGCCTTAAATATAAACGTGGCTTAACTGTTGGGTTGGTCTTCCCTGACCCTCACACACCACACCCCTTGAAGTCGCTGAGACTTGAGAAAATACCCGAGGGGTAGGTTTCGTTATTTATCAACTCGGAATCTCCAGTCTCGGAGTCAAAGAGTAGAAAGAATGAGCCTTTATTGAGTTGGTGACTCGTGTTTTTCTATTTTAAGCGCTCGGCGCAGCCATGCCGTGGGTTTGTCTGTGGCATGTGGGTCTGTGAGCCCGCGCACTTCTGAATCTCAGGCTCCGCAGCCTGAGATTCTCAAAACTTTGGGTTACAAGCAGAAGGCAGATTTTAGCTCGTAGGCTTACAGGAGAGGGCGGCCACCCTCCTGGGGGAGTGGCCAGAGCCAGTGTTTCCCAGCGGCGGGGTCAGTCTCCCGCGGCCCGCCAGACTCCATGCAGGCTCCGCGGGGGCCACCCGCGTGCCCGCGCCCCGAAGTCTTTGTGCCGATCGGACGAGAGAACACTCCCCCGGGGGCGTGGGGGGGGGGACACGGCCACGGCCGGGAAACCAAAAATTGCGGGAGAGGCGCGGGCGCGGGGGGAGGCGCCCCGCACAGCCGGCGATCCGCGGAGGAGGAAAAAAAAAAAAAAGTAGAAAAAGAGGCTTTTCAGGTCAAACTCCTCGGGTCTGAGAAACCACGTTGCAGAGAAATGAGTGGCGGGGGCAGCACACACGGTGTGCAGGGATCATTGTTAGCCAGCGCCGGCCCGGCGCCCCGTGGGTGCGCGGCCGCCGCCCCCCGCCCCGGGCGGCGGGCCCACGTGGAGCGGCGCGGCGCCGGAGGAGCGCGCCGGGCCGCCCGGGTCCCCGGGGTGCGCGCCCGGCTCCCCGCCGCGGCCGCTCACGCCGAGCGCCGCCGCCGGTCCCGCGTGTGCCCCGCTGAGGGGGAGGGGCGGGCGGGGGTGGGGGCGGAGGGCTTGTGGTTCCACTGCGGCGGGGGCTCCTGTGTCCTTGTGCGGAAATGACACACGGAGTCCCGTCACGTCACGCGAGAGCGCAGCGCACGGACACACACAAAGAGAGGGGGAAATACACGGCGCCCGCCCGCTGCCCCCGGCGCCTCCGCGGGCCGCCCCGGCCTGGCCCTCCGCGCGCGGCCCCCACGCCCCGGCCCCGCGCCCCCCCGGCCCCCCACGTGGCGCCCCAGCTCGGCGCGGGCCCGCTCTGCAAAGTCCAGAACTCGTGTCCCAGGTAAGTGCGGGGCGGCGGCTCCGGAGCAGACGGGCGGGCGAGCGGCTGCAACACCCGTGCCCGGGTGGGGGGCGGGAGCAGCGGAGGGGACGCGGAGGGGGGCTGCCCGGAGCGCGCGCGCCGGGAGGGGCGCCCACCCCCGCGCGGGGCCGCTCGGAGCGGGCGCCGGGCGCCCACGGGCTCGCCGCGCCCATTGTGCCGCGCGCCCCTTTGTGCCCGCTCGGAACGCGGCGGCCCCATGGCGTTTCGGGGAGCACGCGCGCCGCGCGGGGCCGGGGGGGGACGCGCAGTGGCACGGTCCGCGCCGCCCGCGCCCCACTCGCGCCGCGCGCCGGCCCCGCGCCCCCGCCGGGCGCCGCGATGGAGCGGCCGGGGCCGCCGGAAGGCTCTGCGAAGCCAGCGGCGGACTCGGCGTCCGCGCTCCGCCGGGCTGCGGCTGGGGACGGGCTCGGCGCGCAGAAGGGGGGTGTCAGAGCCGGAGTAGGGGGCGGGGACTGGAGGAGGATACGGAGCGGGGAGCGGGAGGCCCGAGAAGCCGCCGCTCGGAGGGACGCTGCCTCCGGAGTCAGCAAATGGAGCTAGGCAGGCCCGCGGCGGCGGCGGCGACGGCGGCGGCGGCGGCCGGCAGCGGACAGGGACGGGCCCCGCCGCCAGGGGGCGCGGCGCTCCCTCCCGGGCCGTCCACGGCGCGGTTCGCGGTTCCCGCTGCCCGGGAGCCGGAGGCGGGCCCGGCGCCTTGGGCGTGCGCCCGGCTGGCGCGAGGCCTGCCTGGCCGGCCGCGGGACCGGAGCCCTGGCGCCCGCCGCCCCTCGTGACCTCCCTCTTTCTTGTAAACGTGATTCCCACGCAGACTTGGTGCACGCCGCGCCCGAGAGTTGTGCTGCAGCGGCCGTCAGGGCCTTGCGTGCCTGAACATTTTTTCCTAAGGTGTTTCTGCAGAGGTAAAGGAATTTGAGTGCTCAGGTGGCCTATCTGGAAGAATTTTACACTCAAATGCCAACTGGGTGAGGATGTGCGGAAGAGGGCTGTGCGCTTCAGCGTCGGAAACGTTCAAGTTCACCTTCTTAACGTAACTTTTGTAACTTACTAACTGTTCCCCGCACCACGGGGCAACACGTGGAGTGCTCCAGAGCTGAGGCTGTGGGAAACTAAGGCAAGAAAGTGAATTCTCGGGCTGGGGCTGGCTCCTGTTGGCCCAGGACGGAGACTGTGGAGGGTCTTTTTTTGTTATGCACACTCTTAATCCCACCCCCCTTGGTTTTTCTTTCCTCCCCCTCCCCCATTTTAAACCATCCATCCTTAGTTTCCAGTTTCATGTCCCTTCCCTCAGGACTGTAGTTGCGTGAGATTTTATATTTTAACAGTTTTACACCCCCAGCCACTAACCCAGGATCTGATAACTTAGTAGGTGCACAATAAATTGTTGCTAAATGAATATGGAGAATCTCTTGGATTCCAGGAGAAAGGACCAGTGCATCCTGTTCCTGTTAGTGGGCTGGCTGCCATGTACATCGCCCTTGAAATAAATCTATGGAAAAACCAGAACCTTTAAAATATCTATCACATAACAGCTCCACAACTGAACATGGGTTTTGCCATAGAAACCATCTCCTTGTTGAAGGGATTTAACAAAGTTTTATGTCCTTCCCATCTCCCATCACGAACAAAGCACTAGTAACCTCCAAAAGCAAGACCACTTAGGACCTAGTAGACAAGCTGGTCAGCAAGCATCCCAATAGTCTGTTAAAGGTACCACTTAGACACATTTACTGTACCCACTTGCAAACTTCAAAGTTCCTAAGCATCCCTTAAGTGAGCAAAAGAGTAGACTGTGTAATAATTAGGAAGAAAACTGGAATCTACATTAACAGTGATTTGATTAGGTGAAATTTTAATCTTATGCAGGAATGTCCCACCAGCCACTCGTCTGGAAAGCCCTGAAGCAACAGGCAATAAACATGCTTTTATGAACTGTATTGATTCCATGGTGAAAAAATAGGGGGATGTGGCTTGTAAATACTTCAAATTTTATAATGTAGAGACACATGAAGGCTGCTAGTCAACCAGCAAAAAAAATTCAGTGTATATGAGTTTGGAGTGTGATGTGTTTGTTTTTCCTGGCACTTAATTTTGATGACAAATTATGGTTCCTCCCCTATTATTCATTGTGCCTGTTATTGGCTAAACCAAGTTTGGGGGAATTATTTGTAGAATCAGCTTTTGGGATGGTGGAACTTTTCTGTATTCCCTTGATGGTAGCTACAGGGATGTGTATATCTGTGTTACCTTTCATAGAACTGTATGTCCTCTCCTCCCCCCACCCCCCAACCAGAGAGTAAATTTTACTATATGGTAATTTTAAAAAATAAAATTATAAGTCTCACACATACACAAAGGGATATTTTATATGCTTTGTGAGCATCATCTTGCTATTTTCTTTGCTTGGCAGATTGAACAGTGGCTCTTCCCCTTCTGATGTTCCAGTATCTCTTGCAGCATTATTATTTCAGTCCAGCCTCTTGTGGTGGTTTCTGGAATGAGCTGCCACACATGACCCGCACATGCCTAGCTAAGGGCTCTCCACCCTGGCATCAGGCCTTCAATGTGTCAAACAGGAGTGGTGCAATTTTACTTGGACGGTGTTAATGCCTAGTATATTAGTCACTGAACAATCAGACATTTTTCAAACTGTTGTTTTTCTCTTTTTTAATTATTTATTTGTTTTTCGGCTGCACCTTATGAGATCTTAGTTCCCTGACCAGGGACCAAACCTGCACCCCCTGCATTGGAACCATGGAGTCTTAACCTCTGGACTGCCAGGGAAGTCCCACACACTTGTTTCACAACTGAGTTTTCTTAGCAGCTCACCTGGTAACATACTCTTCCTCCATTTTTTTTTTCATTTATTCAACTTATATACTTTTTGATTAATTTATTTATTTTAATTGGAGGCTAATTACTTTATTGTCATGGTTTTTGCCATACATTGACATGAATCAGCCATGGGTGTGCATGTGTCCCCCATCCTGAACCCCCCTGCCACCTCCCTCCCTATCCCATCCCTCAGGGTCGTCCCAGTGTACCAGCCGTGAGCGCCCTGACTCATGTATTGAACCTGGACTGGTGATCTATTTCACATATGGTAATACACAGATTTCAGTGCTATTCTCTCAAATCATCCCACCCTTGCCTTCTCCCACAGGGTCCAAAAGTCTGCTCTTTTTATCTGTGCCTCTTTTCCTGTCTTGCATATAGAGTCATCATTACCATCTTTCTAAATTCCATATATATACGTTAATATACTGTATTGGTGTTTTTCTTTCTGACTCACTTCACTCTGTATAATAGGCTCGTTTTATCCACCTCATTAGAACTGATTCAAATGCATTCTTTTTAATAGCTGAGTAATATTCCATTGTGTGTATGTACCACAGCCATCTTATCCATTCATCTGCCAATGGACATCTAGGTTATTTCCATATCCTACCTATTGTAAACAGTGCTGCAATGAACATTGGGGTACATGTGTCTCTTTCAGTTCTGGTTTCCTCAGTGTGTATGCCCAGCAGTAGGATTGCTGGGTCATATGGCAGTTCTATTTCTCTCATCCTCCATTTTTAATTCCACCTGAAACACATGTACAGCCATCTCTCAATATTTCTGTGGAATTGGATACAGGGACCCTTTCAGATTCCAAACCTCCAGATGCTCGAAGTCTCTTACAGCAAGTCCTCCATATCCTTAGATTAGGAACCCACAGATTGGAAGGCTGACTGTTCTTAAAATCAGCCCTTAGAAGGCTTTTGTTCTCTACTAACCGCCGCCTCTCCTCTCCTCTCCTCTCATCTGATTTTCAGTTACCTATGGCCAGTGAAACACTGTTGCATCTGTATCTGTAAAGGCGTGATTGCTCAGTCCGTCTTTTCTTGTTTGCAGGGGGCTGTTGGTTTGAGCATGGAGCTAGTAAACTGAAGGAGGGAGGCTGGGGATGTGGGGATTTAGTAATTAGCTCATGTGGTCACAAGACGACACATTTGTAAAAGTGGGAAGTATAGAGGAAACTCTACTTATATCTCTAGGAAAGTTAGTCACCATTGTCCAGTCCATCACGTGGGTGGTTGCTGGGATATGCCGGCCTTCCTTTTCTCCTTGACCCCAGTTTCTGGTTGCCAAGGTTAAAGTTAAAAGCAGAATCTGACACCTCCTACCACCGATGTCGAAGGAGGTAGCCAGTCCTTCGTGAGGCCAGGAAGGGCTTAATAAGCAGAAGCCCTTAGCTGAGGAGGATGTCACATTTAGTCACATTCAGAAAATGCAGTGTCTGAAGGGTGAGACGCCACATCGCAGGCAGTGAGGTTGTCCTTCGCTGTGCGCCGAAGATGAGTCTGTGCTCGGACAGAGTAAGGAGGGAAATGACAATTACAGCTTTAGAAAAACTCGGGGGGAAATTGCCCTGGTTTTCTGAAGACTGGTATTTTTCAAACTGCATTTGCAGATGTGTCTAAAAATAAAGACAAATTACAAACATGTCCTGCAAGTCCCATGGGCAGGATGCCACTGCCTAAAGGGCCGGGTTCTGAGAGCCCCAAGGCTCCCAGCCATCCCTGCAGACCCGGAGACTGGGCCCAGCAAGGGTGGGTGGCATGGGAACATTCTTCCTGTCCTTAGGGAGAGCATTTTGATTTCTCCCTTTCCAGTGTAATGTTTCTTTTATTTGAAAGAAACATTACAAAACTTTTTTAAAGTTTTAAACCATTTTATTTTAGTTTTAAAAAATATTAAAAATGTTCATTATTAAGATGCGCTTAACATATCTTTAAGAAAAAAAAAGACTTTATACTAAGTAACATTTACTGAGTGCTGTGTGCCAGGCACTTTCTCCCTTATAGTTTTCACAGAATCTAGGAGGTGAGGTAGTGGTGTGCAGCTCCTTTTACAGAAGGAAGCACCAAGGTTTGGCTGGGTAAGCCTCTTGCTCAGTGATAGAAGCTAAATGTAGGTGAAGCCAGGGTTAGACGGAACCCAGGTCTGTCTGCCCCTGAAGTTTAGTAGGGAGTTCCATTTTCTTCCACATCAGCTGTACTGCTCAGCTAGCTGTATTTGTAATCCAAAGGCCCATGTGGCCTTCTGCATCTGAGCCCAGCCTACGGATGTGAGCTCAGTAAGGAAGGGAGAAAGCCAAGTGGGGATGGTTGAGCCCCCTTCAGTCCCAGCTCTTGCTGGAAAGCCATCATGAGTCCACCCCACCTCTTTCCCTCGCCTTGCTCTCTGCAGCACTCCCAAGGGAAGCACAGCCTGCTGCCTCTACTCTGTCTGCGAAGTAAGAGGATTTTTGCTAGGATTGCACAGGTGAATGTGTAAAACTTAGACCTTGGAGCCAATGCTACGTGAATGTTAGCTGCTGTCTTCCTTTTTTAAAAAAATTTTTTTACTTGGAGGATGATTGCTTTACAGTATTGTTAGTTTTTGCCATTCATCAGCGTGAATCAGACAGAGGTGTAGATATGTCGCCTCCATCTTGAACCTCCACCGCATCCCACCCCTGTCCTCCTTTTCTATGTTTTAATTTTTAAAAATCAGTGTGACCTGCAATGGGGAGCTTTCATAAAGTCAGATCATGTGGCTTTCCCTTAACAGCAGGTGCTGTGCTTAGTCACTCAGTCATGTCCACCTCTTTGTGACCCCACTGGCTGTAGCCTGCCAGGCTCCTCTGTCCAAGGACTTCTCCAGGCAAGAATACTGGAGTGGGTTGCCATGCTCTCCTCCAGGGGATCTTCCTGATCCAGGGATCAACTCAGGTCTCCCACATTGTAGACAGCTTCTTTACCCTCTGAGCCACCAGGGAAGCCTGAAGTATAGACTGTTTAAATCTTGGCATGTATTTTGTTGATAACACTGTTGAAATGGTCTGGGCCTGTTCTCCCTGCTTCACCCTTTGTATGTGGCAGGGCTGCACAGCCACTGTCCCCAGAGTCTCAGGCTCTTATCACTCCCATTCTGGGGCTCAAGTTCTCAAGGAGACCCTCGGGGAATGTGTAAATTCGCCTCACTTTGCCTCGGAACAGGAATGGAGGTCAGGAGGACTTGCTCCAGGGTGGCCTGAGGGTGCACAGGTAGGCCAGGCCTTGGGATCCAACCTCATTGTGAGGCGAGTCCTAAGTCCTGTGGACATTGCCGAGGTGGTGGAGCAGAGTCCTGAGTCAGCTGGCCGGGATTTGCACGTCGCGGTTTCAGGAAGCCCAACTACTTCCCATTTCTGGGCCCAGTGCTTGTCCTGTGTGACTTGGGCAGCCACAAGCCTCCGGCGCCTCTGATTAGCCTGGGCTAGGTTCTCTCAACTCAGGCACTTCAGGTGACTCCCAGACCCGGGGGGCGGCCCTGGAGGACGTTTTCCTTTGGAAACCTGTAGGGCGCTTAGGGAAGAACCCAAGAGCCCAGTGTTCCTGTGCGGGCAGAGTGCTTTGCCAAGGGACCTCCATGCCAGGTGCCCCCTGCTCACTTTGCTGTGGTCTTGCATCCAGCTCCTAACAAAGACACCCCACCACCCCACCTCTCTGGCAGATTCTCTCGTGACTCCTTATTACACACTTTGAGCCGGTAACCTCAGCACACTCCTTCCTTTTTCTGTGGCCCAGCCACTCCTCAGCTCCCCAGACCTCCCCTCCCCTCTCCCTTCTGCATCCTGCTGCTTCACCCTGGAGCCGGCCCCTGATTTGCCCAGTTTACTCTGGTTTTGAGGAGTCAGAGAAGGAGGGTGGGTAAGAAGTGTGGGTAAGAAGTCTCCCACGGTACTCAGGCACAGACCTGAGAACCCCGAAGGGGCCAGCTGTCATCCAGAAAGCAGGAACCCAGCAAGCCTGGCTGGAGAATTGCTAAGCTGCTTCCTTGGACAACCACAGACTCTCTAAATGCCCTGACTTCACTGCTCAGCTTGGATCCCTGATCCCGAATACTTGTTCCAGGCTTGGGGTTTTTTTCCCCCATCCCAAGAATGGATTTGGCTTATTTCAAAAAACACTCCCACATATCATGCAATGAACTGATGAAGCCTATAATATACCCACCAGGAAACGGTATTTCCTTAGTGTTCAAAGCTGATCTTTTCACCTTCTTGTTTACACCTGGGCTTTTGAGCTGAGACTTTTTTTCTGATCTCCCCCATACTCCATACTGAGGAGCTTTTTACACTTTCAGAGTCAGTAATTCAGGGACAGTTATGAAATGAAAGGTCTGCGCTAGTTTATCAGTTATTATATTGTTTCTTAGAGCATCAGTAATTTCAGTGCTTGAATGGATTTGATTTTATATTCTTGTTGCTGTTATGGGTATAACTTAGAATATGACATGGCTAGGCAGTGAAGATTGTAAAACTTCTAATTTTTTTATTTAAAAAATGTCTCAGTTTCAAAGAATTGCATGCTCACTGTAGAATGTTTGGAAAGTAGAGGAAACTGAAGAAAAAAATTTTCCATAATCATCCTAATTGGAGGTAATTAACATTTTGGAATGTTTTCTTCTGTCTGCTTTATGGCATTTTTTGATTGTATGGTAGAGATATCCCCAGTGAACTTTGAAGTATGTTGTTATTGACTATGTGGCGCTGTGATGAACAATTGATTCTGAATATTTACACATAATTTAATGCTTGGTTCTTCCTGTCAATAGAGGTTTTGAAGTCGTGTTGGGAAAAATGTCTAGCAGTTGACTTTGTAACTTTGTATATTGGAAATAACAATAGTGATCAAAGGTGGTCTCAATCCAGGTCACATTGAGTTTGTTGTCCCTTCCATTTTTTCTGCAGCTTTTTGTGGAATTTATGAGTAATTAGATCCCCTGGAGAAGGAAATGGCAACCCACTCCAGTATTCTTGCCTGGAAAATCCCATGGACAGAGGAGCCTGGCAGGGGTACAGTCAGTCCATGGGTCACAAGAGTTGGGCACGACTGAGTGACTAAACCACTACTAGTAATGACTGAAGTTACAGGGGGCTTACTCTGCCCCAGGAGCTCCTCAGCCTGACACTAGAGTTCCTGCCTGTGCTTAACCTGAGATCAGCTCGAAGTTAAAGATCCCCAGCCCAGGTTCTTTGCTTTTCTGACCTTTGCTTGTTTCCTATCATAATTGTCAAGTGTGTGGAGCTCTCAGTGACATAAAGATTGGCTGGTCTTTAGGAGCTGGAAGTGACAAAGAAGATCAAGATATAACCATTTAAACAGTGGCAGCATTATTTCCAGAGCAAATATTTTCTTCAAAAATATTTCTTCCCCCAAATGGGAGGGATCTTGAAAGTATATATCAATTTAAAATTATTTGTATCCAAGTCACAAAATTGTAAGCACCAGTGGTCTTCTACACAGCTGTGGCATGCGGCCTGTGTTTATTAGATGGGAGTTACGGTTGTTATAGAAACTTTAATGTAATATCTTCTAACCTTGAGGTTCTGACTGCTCTTTCCTTCCTGTTCCTGTTATCATCTGGTGTTTACCCATCCTCCCCTCTCAACAGAAGTTCCCAGAGTTCCGTCTTCATCTTCCAGGCCCTCCCATCTCTACCCTGTGTTGGCTTCAATCCCTGTTAATAAGCTGTACAGTCGGTCGATCCACTCTGCACAGAGGACAGTCACCCCACCAGCACCCGTCACACAGTGGGGAGTGTAACCACTAAAGCACAGGGCTCCTGGGAGCGACTCCCGATCTTGAGCATGCTACTAACTAACCTCTCTGAGCCTGGGGTTTCACACCTATTAAACAAGATGATTTCCATTTTAAAAATAATTTTATTTATTTATTTTTGGCTGTGCTGGCTCTTCACTGCTGCACAGGCTTTTCTCTTGTTGCGGAGTACAGGCTTTAGAGGGAGTGGACTCGGTAGTTGCCCAGCAGTTGCGGCGCACAGGCTGAGTTGCTCCACAGCATGTGGGGTCTTCTGGACCAGCGATCGAACCCATGTCTCCTGCATTCTTTACCACTCAGCCACCCAAGATGATTTCTGAGGCCCCACTTGCCTTGAAACTCTGCCTCAGTTTCCTCCCTTGTAAAATGAGCCCAAGAAGCGTGTCTGCCTCCTAGGATTGTTAGCTTATGTGCACTGAGGAGAGCTCTTAGCACAGCCTCTTCCATGGTGTGGGCAGCCGTCTTTTGCATTGAGTGTGGAGTGGCAGAGTGGGCAGTGTGGTGAGGAGTTGGAAGGGAATGGCACAGTAGGGCTTTGCCTTCCACTTCACCTAGGGGTGCCAGGTGAGCTGGGGAGCCCCTCTGCTCACACCACACCCCTGGGGGACATCTCTGCTAGCCCCTCAGAGCTGTCCTCAGTCAGGAGCTCGCCCACCAGAAGCCCATTAACAGGCCCCCTTACTGGTTTTCAGCTCTTCTCTGTCTTCTCCCAAAGAAACTACTCTCTCCAAATCCTTCTATCAAAATCTGCTTCTGGGGGAACTTAAACTAAAATAAAAAGTGATACAGAGATTTCATTGATATGTTAAGGCAAAGAAGCAAGGAACAAGGATCTCAAACCTTTTAGTCTCAAGATCCCTTTTTACCTTTAAAAATTATTGAGGACCCCCAAAGAACTTTTGTTTATATGGGTTCCTGTCAATATTTACATACTAGAAACTAAAAAAAGTTTAAATATTTATTTACCAATTCATTGAAAAACAACCAAAATAAATCCATCACAAAAAAAGAAAAGAAAAGTGTTCGCCACCAGTCATGCCCCACTCTTTGCCACCCTGCGGACTACAACCCGCCAGGCTCCTCTGTCCATGGGATTCTCCAGGCAGGAATACTGGAGTGGGTTGCCATTCCCTTCTCCAGGGGATCATGAATTAATGTCGATACTATTTTTTATGGAAAAAAAATATTTTTCCAAAGAAAATAAGTGAAAAGGTGGTATTGTTTACATCTTTCGCAAATCTCTTCTGACTTAATTGAAGACTGCTGAGGTTTCATATCTGCCTCTGTAGTCAATCTTTTGCATAATAAAGTATCATGTAGCACACCTGTGAGATGAAGGCGGTAACAACACGCCAGTGTAATGAAAATAGTTTTGATTTCAGGACCTTGTGAAAGGGCCTTGGATGTACTGATAAACTGGCTCTCCGAAAAGGGGTGGGGGCAGAACCCAAGATCTGTACAGATGTCAATTTCCATGGTCTGAGTTCCCACCACCAACAACCGCAAGTTACCAGCTTGACTCCACTAGTGCTGGAACTGGGGAGAGACACGCAGGCCGTGCAGGCAGCTCACGCCCCATTTTGAGAACCTCAGGTACAGAGTCTATGGAAAAACTCAGGAAACCCAATGAGATGCCTCCAAGAGACTAGTAACCCAGTGACTGGAGGACAGGGGGCTTTCTTAACCAATGTCCTCTTACACGTTTTGAATTTTCGGGTGCGTGTGTACCTAGTCCAAAGAAAAGAAGACTAATTATCTTCCCTTCATAAAGTGAACTCTCTGTTATCTATGGTTGGTAAGTCTTTTCTGCTTTTCTACTTATTTGTGGGATCGATCGCTTAGAACTGGCTCTTTGGAAACACCAGTGGCTGGTTCCCACTGCTCTACCCGCCCCTTGCCTCGCTCCGCCCTCCCTTCCAGCTCCCAGCCAGGATAGGCAGGAGGCAGGGTCAGCGATTTTTCCAGCATGAGGCCCAGAGTTAGGCCTCCCTGGGCTACTGCATTTATGTAGCCAATTTAAGCAACTTATCCTTTGTAATTTGGTATTTGAGTGTCTCAAGCATCCTGTTGTTTCTTAAACAGTTGGGATTACACTATCCTCTCACCCTATGAAGAAAGAGACTACTGGATATTCTAACAAAGTTGTATGTACTCTATATATACTGCTGTGAGTTGTGCTATATTTCAAACCTTTCTTTACCAAGGATGGTCACCTCACCTGAGGCTTCCTAGGCTATTTGGTTAAACAAAAAACTAGCATTGTCACTAATTGGATTAACCACTGGAGATTATTCCCGTTTGAGAGTTACCCTCCCAGAGGTCATCCATGTCTTAGGGCCTGTGCATTTTAACTAGAGGCAGCAGCAAGCCCCACTGGTCTCCACGACACACGCCCCTTTCGATCGATTGAATGTTCCTCTGGGCTTGGTCAGGAACATGGAACAGGCACCCCTGGGGGAGAAGCTGATTTTCAGGGACACGGGGATGCATGGTTAGACTGTCTCACATTTTGAAATTCGTGGTGAAGGGATAAGAGGGTTTTGAGAAGGAGAGAATGGTAAAACAAATGCTCCTAAGGCCTGCAGGCAAAAGAGATTGTAATCCTAGCAGCCGATGGGGGATGCTGCAGTAGTTGGCAGCTCTTACAGAACCTATAGTTGTGTAAGCAAAAGGAATTTCTGCGGCACGCTTGGCATGCGGGTGTTTAGTGTCCGCCCAGGATGCACAGCCTTGTGACCTTCATCTGGCAGGTGACCAGGAAGTGGAGGGATGGGATGGTGTTGATGTGCTGTCTGCACGTCAGCTCAGGATGCCCGGAAGCGACCCACACATCCCATCCTTCTTGTAGATACTTCCGAATTGTGCAGTCTGTATAAGCACAGAGCAGCCTTGTCTTCCTGGGAGTGACATGGAGGTGAAAGGAGATTTCCAGTTGCTAGTGGTCAGAGAGATCCAAGGCTGGAAACTGCCCTCGGTGTTGATCAGAAGAACCTTAACAGAAGAATGTGAATTCTGTTATTCCGCCTTGTGGTGGCTGACTAGAGATAACACAGAGATTTGGTTTGAGTCCTAATTCTACCACTTAATGTCCGCGTGACACTGATCAAGTACCTGCCTCCTCTTCCAGTAGTCAAATTCTTTATTTCTGTTATCAGAATGACATAAAAATAATTTTTCAGCTTCACTGAAGTGTGACTGACAAATAAAAATGGTAAATAGTAAAGGTGTATGGCCTCAATATTTTTATTGGTAAAATTGGGATTGAAATCGCTCAGGGTGAGATGGAGGCTACATGAGTGGGCGGACAGCACCAGGTCCCAAGTTTGCAGGCCAGGGATGTGAGTGTGGACCCTCACCTCACTCCCCACCACATGAGCGAGAGGCACTATTTTCCAGGCCTTGCAGATGGGAAATCGCCCAGCCTCTCAATGAGCATGGCTTCTTCACTGTCTGGGAGAGAAGGGGCCCACCACACTGCATTCTGGGTGACTTCTGTGCTAATCTAGCATCTGTTGCTGGTCTATAAATGAACACGGAAATGTTTTCCAAAGCAGATGCACTCTGAGTGCCCGGGAAGCCGCCACCCCTGCCTCCCACCTCACCCGTGAGGCCGCGCAGCCCTCTCCGGCTCTCCTCCCACCCGCGGGTGGCTCAGGTGTGTACCCTTCCTTCATCACCTTCTGCCCTGGGCATGACGGGGAGCTGGGGATTCCGAAGCTGAGTTGGTGGTGTCACACGCCGGTGCTCACCGAGTCGCACTCTCGTGGGGACCCCCGCGCACGCCTCTCTTCTGAAGTGGAGTGTCAGATGTCCAGACCGTCTCTGCTTGGTGCCTGTGACTCTCTGCCGGGTCTTCTCATCAGCTCCTGTTTTCTTTTCCTCCGGGAGTCACTTGTCCTTTTCACGCTTTCTGCTTAGCCGGAAAGGCTTTGTGGATTATCACCACGCACCACCCCAAATAAACCTTGTACCACCTTCTCCCTTTCCTGCCTTTCCTCTCTAGAATGGAATTGGTTTTGCACACTGTGCCCTGTCCAGCAGCCCTGCGTTCTTTCCTCCTCCGCTGTTCGGCTGTTTCTCACTTGAGGAGACCGGTTCGGTGGCGGTGCAGTAGGGTCTCCGGGGGCAGGTGGCAGCCCAGCCTTGGTCAAGGTTGGGGCGGGGAGGCCCTTTCTCATCTCCTTGAGAAGCCCCTTACCAGTCAGGCCTGAGTTTCTGCCCAGCGTTGGCCAACCTTGCTGTCTGAA
Source organism: Antilocapra americana (assembly GCA_007570785.1). Classification (NCBI taxonomy): domain Eukaryota; kingdom Metazoa; phylum Chordata; class Mammalia; order Artiodactyla; family Antilocapridae; genus Antilocapra; species Antilocapra americana. The sequence goes on from ML662442.1 coordinate 39,962,902, forward strand.
AAGAGTACTGATGCCCTGCTACCTACTTGAAACTCTCCCCTCAGAGACACCCAGACTTAGAGGTTTATTTCCCTGGAATACAGTGGAGGCTGTCTTTGATAAAAATTCACCTCTGGTAAAACAGTTCTTGATCCCTTGAAGTTGACTTACTGTCTATATTCACTCAGTCTCTCCTGCATGTTTTTCTTCAGGTAGTAGATAGTTTAGTAAGTAGTAATTAATTTCAGTGTAATTTCAGTTTCAAATCTTAAAATTTCTTATTCATTCCTTTGAAAATTAGTAGTAACACAGGGACGAACGCAGTTGTTCCTGTCATGAACTAGTCATGATGGCGGAGAACGGTGCCGTGCCTTGCGCACTGCTGCTAGTAGTGACCTGTGCACAGGGCCTGGTCACCCTCTGGATGCCCCTCCATTCAGCTGTCTAAAACGGGACCGCACACCCTTCCACAGCTGCTCGGGGAATGGTTTACTGAGCTTCGTAGATGGCCTCCCTCTTCCTTATACAAATTTTGTGAAGTTACAACTGCTGCCCTCTGACCAGTTCCTGGAATGGGCACCCAGTGCCTGCAGGCAGCTTCACCAGTGGTAAGAACCACGACTCCTCAATGTCGTCAGTAGAGGCTGGCGTGTATATTCTTTTCCAACATTACTACCTCATTTATACTTTATCCTGTTTATGGACATGCTGTTATGTCATTTGGGGAATCTCAAAGTGCTTTTAACCATAATGTCCATTCCATTTCGGCTGGGGCAGGGAAACCAGCCCCTGATTCTCCACCAGACCCTGCAGCCCATACGAAGGAGGTACTGCCAACCCCTCCAATCTCATTCCCTCATCAATAAATAGAGTGGTTGGAACCAGCTTGTACGCAGCTCAGGAGTTTTAAGAACCCACAGTGCCTCTCCCCTCTTGCTTCTGAAGAAAGGGCTAGACCAGCATCATCCAGTAACAGTAGTGAAAGCCACATGTGCAATTTTAAACTTTCTAGTGGCACTCACGTAGTGCTATAATGTATGGCACTATTCTCGGTGCCATTTTTAAAAAGGTGAACTTAATTTTAATACTTAGCCCAATTTGAAATATTATCATTTTAACATGTAATCAGTATAAAAATTATTAATGAGACAGTTTACGTTCTTTTTGCCCTGCTGAGTCTTTGAAATCCAGAATATATCTCACGCCACATCTCCACTTGGACTGGTCTCATTTTGAGTCCTCTGCAGCCACGCATGACTAGTGGCCACCCTCGTGGACGGCATAGGTCTTTTTGGACCACCTGGAGTCTTAGGACCTCAGCTCAGGTTCACAGGTTCCACAGCCTGCTGTGGACCTTTGTCAGCCTTTTCACGTTGTGGTTAGATGTTTAAGGCATAGACTAACAGGTCATCCAAACTGAGGTCTTCTGTAAGCCTTGAGTTTCTCAGATCCTTTCCTTCCCTAAGTGGCTCTCAGTTGATGCTTTAAGATGCATTCTGCCCACATAAAGTCTTGGAGAAGAACTCTCAGCAGGCGCACAGGAGGCTTGGCTGCTTCTGAGCATTTGCAAACAAGAGGATGCAGTTTTCCTTGATGTTGCAGTCATATCTACTTAACCTTCTACTACCCAGAGTCAGGGTTGGGAGGGTAAGGGGATTTCTTATAGGTGGGTGAAATTTTAAAAAATAAACAATAAGTCAAGACTTTGCCTTTATCTTTTCTTTCAGTGGAACAGAAGATGAACGCAACTGAATTCACTGAAGATGTAGAAGAAGGTAAAAAAAAAAAGCCTCTTTTTAAAAAGGAGTTTAACTTAATACTTTTTTGAAGATATGTTCACGTGGTTCAAAACTACTGGATTGGCCAAAAAGTTCTTTTGGTTTTTAAAGTAACACTAAAAGACACATTTTTCATTTTTGCCAGGAACTTTATTGAACAATATATTCACTGTTTCACCACTTTGTGCCATTTTTCAGGTAACTTCATAATTCCATCATCCTAAAACTTTTTATCTTTTTGAGCAAAGAACTATTCCAGGTACCTTTTACAGTCTTCTAAGGAATTGAAGTTTTTTCCATTAAGAGAATTTTGTAAAGACCAAAATAAAGGGACATTTGAAGGTGCTGTGTCTGGTGAATACAGAGGATGAATCAGAACTTCCAGCCAAGCTGTAACAGTTTTTGCCTAGTCATCAAAAGAAACATTGTGTCTTGCATTATCCTCATGGAAAATCATGCATTTTCAGTTGACTAGTTCCAGACACTTTTTGTCAAGTACTGCTTTCAGTTGGTTTAATTGGGAGCAGTACTTGTTGGAATTGATTGGTTTTCCAGAAGGAGCTTATAGTAGAGGAATCCATTCTAATCCCACCATATACACAACATCACGTTCTTTGGATGGAGACATTTTCGGTGTTGTTGGTGGTGCTTAATTTTGTTTGCCCCATGATTTCTTCCCATTCCACATTGTTGTACAATATCCACATTTCATCACCCATCACAATTTGTTTTAAAAATGGAACATTTTTGTTACATTTAAGTAGCGAATTACATCTGGAAATGCTGTCAAGGTTTTTTTTCACTTAACTTATATTGAACCCGAACATCAAAGCAATTTAACATAACCATGCTGGAGAGAATGATTTTCAGTGCTTGAATGGGGTATTGGGAATATGTTGGCTATCTCCTGAGTGGTATAATGTTGATTGTGCTCAGTTAATGTCTTGATTTGATCACTACCAACTTTAATTGGTCTGCATTACGGTGGAGCATTGCCGAATGAGATATCTCTAGTGTGAAACTTTGCAGTCCACTTTTGATGCATTTGATCAATCATGGTACCTTCTCCATACACTGCTCAAATCTTTGTGTGTGTGTTTCAGTTGCAATTTTACCTCTCTTGAAGTAATAAAACATAATACACTGAAAATGTTGCTTTTTCTTCTTCCATCTTCAGTATTAAAATGGCTGCACAAAAATTCATCAATTTTGATTTTTTTTTTAATGCACACTGATACGATAGCTGTCACAGTACAATCTTAACAAAATTGCTTCGAATGAAATTAAAGACAGTTAAGAGGTACTAGAGCTATCTTATGGGGAAAACTTAACAAACCTTTTGGCCAACCCAGTATTAAAAGATACACAATGAAAAATCAAGGAAAAGTCTCCTCTCATTACTGATTGCCATCCTTCTCCACTCCCACTTACAGTATCTTGTGTATCTTTCCTGGGTTACTTTTTTAAAAGCACTATTTAAAAGAGTAGTGTGTTTTTCTCCTTCCATCTCTTCTCCCTTCTCCAAGAAAAGACTTCAAAAGCTGCTTTAAACTGAATGTTCTTAGAATATAATATCAGTGTATAGCATGACTAGTGTGGTGAAATATAAATTGGTTGGTTGGAAAGCCAGTTTCATTGATTATTACTCTTGACACTGTTATTTGAGTGAGAATATCAAAAGGTGGCTGCATGCAACCTGGTGCTTGGGAACCCTGCTAAACCAGGCACTGCCCAGTGGTCTCCCCACTGAGCCCCATTTCTTCTCTGCCACAGTTCTAAAAAATAACACTGTGAAAGTGGAGACGGAGGCTGAAGATGCTGCCTTGGACTGCTCAGTGAATTCCAGGTCCTCCGAGAAGCACCCTCTGGATGGCATCTTCACTGCTCTCCAGGACTCCAGCAAGAGAAAGCCCCTGGGTGGCGAGGGCCCTCCGGACTCGGTCCCAAGCGTGAAGAGGCGGCGGCTTATTCCCGAGGTGAGGGCTTACTGGGAAAGCAGGAACTTGTTGACGGCAACAAGTTACGAAAGCCTACCACATTTCTAATAGCCTGCACCTTACTGGAGCAAGTGAGGCTCAGCAGGGCTTTTCCTAAATCAGGTCCATCTTTTGTATTTATTTGGGGAGCTTGTTCAGTGAATCTTTTTGTAAAGAGGACAATTATTTTATAATATACCTGTTACCCCGAACCTACCTATTTTATAAATTTGCTTTATTACTTAATTACCTGCTGGTTATATTGAACTTGGCTGAATTCTGAGAGAGAAAAAATGCAACTGATCATAGTGGTCCCCTCAAGCAGCCTGCAATCCCCACAGGAGACAAGACAGATTCACAAAACAGTGAAGACAGGAGAGAAGGGAGTTTGAGAGAGGAGAATGCCTGGTCAGCAGAGCCTCCCTGCTGACAGCCAGATCACACCTTAAACTCTTAGCAGAACATTTTCCCAAGCTCCCCAGGCCCCCTCACCACACACACACACACACACACACACACACTTTTTGGGGGACCCAGGTAGGCACTTCAGCTTCTTCATGTCTATCCAACAGAGCCCAAGTTGCAGAGCTCACTGTCATACATGGGGTGTTAGTCTGGGACTCCCTGGGTTGCTCTTGGTTTGTTTCAATTCTCCTCTATTAGACACTACAGCAGATTGGGAGTTAATAGGTTTTAGAGATTTAGTGAGCCTTTCAAACATCAAAACTATCCTTTTTCTTAATTAGCAAAGTCATAAAATTTAAGATTTTCACTGGGTTTCAATATGCATGTTTATATTACATTATGATGAGGATTGATCTGCATTCCACATCATGGAATATTGAGGGTTACATTCATTTATTTATTTTATTTTTTGCTGTGCTGGGTTTTTGTTGCTGTGAGGGCTTTTCTCTAGCTGCAGCAAGCAGAGGCTACTCTCTAGTTCTATGTGGAGTTCTCAGGTTGAGGAGCACAGGCTCAATAGTTGTGACATATGGGCTTAATTGCTCCTTGGCATCTTCCCAGACCAGGGATTGAACCTGTGTCTCCTGCAGTGGCAGACGGATTCTTTACCACTGAGCCACGAGGGAAGCCCCACATACCTTTTCTTGTTTCATTTAATCCGTTTAACAGTGATGAGAGAATTAATATCTCCTCCGTGTAAGTTAACAGAGAAGGCAATGGCAACCCACTCCAGTATTCTTGCCTGGAGAATCCCAGGGATGGAGGAGCCTGGTGGGCTGCCGTCTCTGGGGTCGCAGAGAGTCAGACACGACTGAAGCGCCTTAGCTGCAGCAGCCGCCATGTAAGTTAAAGTCAAGTGCCAGAACGCCAGTGGGGCAGCCTTGTTCCTGGTGTGAGGTGTCAGGAGTGACTTAGAACACTCAGCACCCTGCTCCATATCGAGGAGGTGAGTCCCACCTTCTCTGATCCAGCCCATAGGAATGGTCATTTCCAGAATGACTGGAGCCTGGAGTCAGATAAGGGGGAGTTCACCATAGAGCCTTTGGCTGGTTCTATGACCTCCCAAACTCAGGTCCCTCTGTGGTGATGGGAGTGACACAGCTCCCTCATTGGTTCCTTGTGTGGAGCATCAGGACAAGACCAGCACAGAGCCTGCCCCATGTCAGCTTTCAGAAGTGTTTATTTATTGCTCCCTAACCCCCATCTCCAACTACCACCCATTATGGTCAATATTCAGCTGCCTCCCTTCACATTTATCAGGAGGAAAATGGCATGGAATTGCCAAGAGAGGCCTTCTGATGCCTTCCCAGACACCCCAGGCCTGAACACCCTTGATTCTGAGTACCTTCCATCTTTTCCCTTGACCCCAAGGAAGGGGATGAGCGCGAGGGGGAGGAATTGATTGGCAGCCCTGATGCTAAAGGTCCATCACTTCAAACCCCTATCAGTGCTGAAGGCCTGTTCATGAGTGACATTTAGTACAATGCTTAGAGGAAAAATAAAACCTCCCTCCAAAAATTTAACAAAAGGCTGTATAAAGACATATTTGGCGCTTCCGCTGGGAAAGGCACCATCGCCAAATATAGCAGATGTGGGAGGTGAGTAGCCAGCATTTTTATTGCTAATCATCTTTTTGTTCACAGAAGTGGGAGTGATATTCAAGAGCCCTGTGCCAGGTAGAAGTTAGCTTTGTTCTCCTGGGGTTCCTTGTATCTTTGTTTTTAATCCTAAAGTGTGTCTTTGTTTTGTTTTTCAACTGGAGAGTGGAAATGCCGTCTCATTCAATAAGTGCAAATGTACTGAAGACCTCCCAAGTGTCATTCACTGTGGTCCCAGCTGGAGGTTCATTCATTTCCACAGCAGCCCTAGCAGATAGGAACTGTGGCCCTTCCCAGTTGAGTGAGGCTCAGAGAAGCTAGCACTCCCATGCCTGCTTGATTTGGAACCGTGCTTAAACACTGATGACCCTGAGGATTGTGGGGTGTTTGTAAGATGCTCTGAGGAGCTCCTGCTATGATATTTGGCCATCCCTATGGTCTTTCTCTTCTCGCCTCATTAAAGTTGCTTTATTCCCCCAGATTCTTATTTTTGGAGGGCATGTTAGCACATTCTTCATCCTTGCCATACCCTGTCGGCAGTGTAAGGATGAACCAAAGAATAAAAGCCATGAGGGCAGAGACTAGCTTGTTCCCTGTGTCCCCAGGGCCTTATAATGTTTGTTTACTGGCTCTGTGTGGTCGACAGCTTATCTATTCCTTATCACTAGCTATACCTGGTTATTTAAGGATGATGATGATAAAGACAAACATTCTATTAAAAGTGAAAAGCATCACCCCTGCCTCAATTTTCTGGAGGTGAGTGGTGCTGCCAGCCCCCTAGGAGCCCTTTTTCATGGTCTACCCTTGATGCCACATCAATCCTCAATTCCCTACACTGGAGGCATGCTGCTTTCTTGGTGTTCCAGTTTGCTGACTCTCTGGGCACCATTTAGCCATTCCTCTTTCGTTGAACTGAATTCAGTGACTGCTCTTGGATTTGGAGTCCTGAAGAAGATGCTCAGTGCTGGGACCCTCTCCATGGTGACCCAATCCCCGAGATGTCACTAGGCATGGACATGTGGGATCCCCCCTTAATAACCTACTTGTGCCTCACTGATAACCTTACATCAGCTTCTTTTCGATCAGTCAGATTCTCTAGCTGAGAGAGTTGGGCATTCCTGCTTGGGTCTGAGTGCTAGCAGAAGAATGAAATGTGCAATTGGATCCAGCAGAGATGGTGGTAGTGCAGAGCCTGAGCTATGTAGCAGAGTTCCCATATGGTTGGAAGATGAGCCTTGGAGAATTGGGAATGGTGTCAGCCAGACACCAGTGCCAAGTAACACAGATTTAAAGATTTCTTGATACTCCTAGACAGCTGAGCAGAGATTTTATCAGCAGCAGCAAATGCAGCCAGCCCATCGTCACCTTGGCAGTGTTTGTGGAATTAAATGGAGCACTGAATGGACAGAACATCAGTATGGGCATATCTTAGGACCTTCTCTTTGATGCTTGTGTCATGTTCTATGTTGAATAGTGTATCCAAGGTCTCTGGGAGCGAGGAATATTGCCCTTTGCTGGGACTCTAACTTAATTTTTACTCAAGCAAGTTAGCCAAAAATGTTTGTATTGATGGCAGTGTTTCTAACATGCCTGGTAGAAACTGAAATATTTTTATTAATGAGGCTGAGTAGTGAGAATTATTGGGGGAATTTCCAGTTCTGATCAACTCTGGCCTCTGCCTGCAGTAGGAATGTGAGGGGAGTCAAACTACTTCTGTTTGTTTTGTTCAGACAGTTCACCCAAAAACCTTTCTCTGTGCTTATTTCCTACTACTTGATGAAGGCAGATCCCCTTCAAGAACATGTGCTCTTGTTGCATGGCATGTGAGTTTCTGGTGACCTCTCTCTGCATAGAATCTTATTTTAAATGTATTAGTGGAACTGCTTGTTACAAAGCCTTTGCTTGTCCCTTTCCAAAATCAATTGTAATATAATTATGATTTTCTTTAATAATTGGCATTACACACTCAAATTTCTCTACACTGGTAACACCTAATGGAAATCTCATAATCCATAGGACCTCCATAATTATTTTGGCACAGTAAAATTTAATGGTGAGAAAATTGCTAAAAATCTTATTTATAATCTATAGGAATTAGCAAGTAAGAAGATTTGAGTTTATTAGGGTAGTGCTTTTCAGCAGTGACCCACAGTTGTAAATCCACCTTATAGAGCCATCCGGTTCACATATTTGGACTCATATGTAAAGATACAGACGCAGAAAAATAGAACAAAACGCCTTGAATGTGTTTACTGTGTGCAGTGCCCTCTGATATTTTCTGTTGTTTTCTTCCTTTCCTTCCTATCTGTCTTTCACGCTTCCTCCTTCCCTCCCTCTTTTATGCTGGTCTTGACCCATGAAATCAGTGTCGTCATCTCTCAGTGGGTCACGTTCCAAATATGCTGCCTCAGGGGTAAAGATTTTCAACCATTTCCATTCCTTCCTTTCTCCATATTTCTAATGTGTGTATGTGGTTTCTTTCCTTTCTTCCTTCCTTTTTAAAATTATCCTTTGCTCTCTGCCAGACAGCAGAACTAAAGAACTGAAAAGAGTCCGAAACCCCACCTTGAGCTCACCTGGCTTCTTGGACTCCTCCCAGCCCAGCCTTTAGGGCAAACAGACCTTTAAGAATTCCTACTATGAGTGACTTACACTGCTACACTGGAGGAAAGTTCTCCTTTTATAGAAGTTCTTAAGTTACTTGTACCTTCCTTAACATATGTTACATTCTTAAGTTCTCCTCTTTATTTAATAGTTAAGAGTAATCATTACAACTAGTTCAATAAAAAGCCCATAGTATTGTCACTGCTCTGGCTTGGGAAGAACACTGTTAACAATAATTGTACTATAACAGTAAATATTTATTAAGCACTTACTGCGATTCAGACACGGGCTCAGCGCTTCAGGTTCATTATCTCATTAGGTCCTCGTGGCTACCCTGATACCTGAGACAGGCATTATTTATTCCTGAGTTACACGCAGGAAGCGGACACGTAAGGGGTCACACAGAGGACCCATCCACTCCTTTATACCTCCCTTATTTTGGTGTTTAGTCGCTAAGTTGTATGTGACCTTTTGTGATTCCATGGACTGTAGTCGTATTTAGATATGTGTGACTCTTTTGCAACCCCACGGAATGTAGCCCACCAGGCTCTTCTGTCCATGAGGTTTTCCAGGCAAGAATACTGGAGTGGGTTGCCATTTCCTCCTCCAGGGGATCTTCTTAACCCAGGGATCAAATCAAACCCATGTCTCCTGCATTGGCAGGCAGGTTCTTTACCACTGAGCTCCCAGGGAGGCCTTATACCTCCCTACGTACATGTTGTTCATGAAGCTAGTAGCCTCTTTGAACATTTTTCTTAAGCATTTATTTGAGAGTGGTAGACACTTTACCCTGCTTAACAAATGTTCAGTGAGCGCTCTGTGTCCCAGGTGCTTTGCAAGACACTGGAGATGGAGTAGGGAAGACCTGGGCCCACATGTAACTATCATGCAGTGTTGTGGGGATAGGTCCCAGGGAGGAGACCTCGCGAGGGAGAGGGGTGGGCAGCAGGCTCGCTCCAGTCTAGTAAGCCCCTGGTCCTCTGCTCATGGGCAGTCGTAGGAGGGTCAGGGATCTCTGACCCTTCATCAGGTCTGTTTTTGGCTACCTCCGTGGGATAATTAGGGCTTCTCTGGTGGCTCAGATGGTAAAGAATCTGCCTGCAATGCAGGAGACCTAAGTTCCATCCCAGGGTTGGTAAGATCTGCTGGAGAAAGGAATGGTTACCCACTCCAGTGTTCTTGACTGGAGAATTTCATGGACAGAGGAGCTTGGCGGGCTACAGTCCATGAGGTTGCAAAGAGTTGGACATAACTGAGTGAATAACACACACATATATGGAATAATTAAAACACTTGAAAGAATCCCATTATTTTTCAGGTTCCTGAGAGAGTAAGGTAGGTATTCTTTTGCATGGTTATTGTTAGGAGAGATGCAGGAGAAAAATTAACCTGTGTTCAATATGAGTTTGATGATTCCATTATCTAAAAAAGAGGGTCTGGGGAATTCCACGAGGGTCCAGTGGCAAGGACTCCCCACTTCCATGCAGGGGGCATGGGGACATGCATAGGGAGGTCTGTCCATGGTCTCTTTCCACTTCAGGCCTTTGTATTGCTCACCTGCTGCTGTAGTGGCAGTCCCCCCAGAGACTGCCTCTTTTCCCTATTTTTTTTTTTTTTTTTTAAGGTTGCAAGAGTAAAGCACTGTCTGCTGGCATTTGTGTTATCTGAAGGCTTACAAACGACATAAGATAAACCCCTGAATGAGATAAACCCTGGATAAACACTGTCTTCCCAGCCCTGGCCATCCAACGAGGCCCAGTGGCTTGTTAGAAGTGCAGAGCCTCGAATCAGAATCTGTATTTTCACTAGATCCCAGGAGATTCATATGGACGTTAGACTTTCAGAAGTGCTGCAATAGATCAGGCTACACAGCCATATTTTCCCCGCATCCTAAGGAGGCACTTTGTTCTCTTCCATTTGCTAGTTGCCCAAGGCTTGCACATGTCTGTGGAAGAACATGCTTTGTGCTTTGACCCTGCCTGCTCCCCTGACACCCACCACCACTCTCCGATTAGCTCTTCTGCTTAAACAGGCCCTCAAAAATATATCCTAGTATACTTTGGGGTCAAATTCAACATTTGTCAAAAACAGGCTTACAGTGTAATGTAATGAACGCCGTATTTAAAGCACGCCGTTTGCTGTGTTTTGGCGTGTACGTACCAGTGGGACCACACCACGGTCACGAGGAGAAACGTGTTCATCACCTGTTACCGTGAAGGGTGCCTTGGGTCCCTTTGCATCCTTTCCCCTGCTTTCTGTCACTAAAGATGAGTTTGCCTTTTCTAGAATTTTATACGAATGGCATCCTACAGGCCTCTTGTATCCATCTGGCTTCTTTTACTCAGCTTAATTATTTTGAGGTTCATCCTGAGTACCAGGTTGGTCAGTTCTGTTGCTGAGTAGTACTCTGCTGTAAATACAGTGTATCTATATACTTGTTCATAAAAAGTAGGGTTGTTTTCCAGTTGGGAGCTGTTTATAAACAGGGCTGCCATGAACATCTGCATCAAAGTATTGGATCATGTGCTTTCATTTTGCTTGGTAAATAAATAACTAGGAATGGAATACCTGGATCATATGGTCCAACATACAACTTCTTAAAATACCAACTGTTTTCCAAGGTGGTTATACCATTTTATATCTACCCTAGCAGCCTATGAGAGTTCTAGTTCCTTCATGTCATTTCTATCACTCAGTATCATCTGTCTTTTTTGATTATACCCATCCTTGTGGGGAGCGATATGCTGTCTCAGTGTGGTTTTAATGTCATGCATGTTCCTAAGCATCTTTTATACAGGATCCAGATCAGGGATCCAAACCATGCCCTGTGCAGTGAAAGTGTGGAGTCTTAACCACTGAAACTCCATGGAAGTCCCACTGAGCATCTTTTTATGTGCTTATTTGCCATTTATATAGCTTCTCCGAAGTGACTGTTGAAACTTAATTGGGTTATGTGTCATTGAGTTTGAGTGTTCTTTGTGTAATCTGGATTCAGGTCCTTTATCAGATAAATGATATGTCTGATTTCTTCCAGTCTAGGCTTGTTTTTCATTTTTTAAAGAAGTTTTAAATTTTGATGAAGTCCAGTTTATTAATTTGTTTTCTTAAGGATCATACTTGTGTGTTATATCTGAGAAGTATTTGCCTAAAACAGTGTCATAAAGGATTGCTCTAGAGGTATTAGTATTTTAATTTGAAAGTGAACCGTGAAAGTTACTCAGTTGTGTCCAACTCTTGCAACCCCATCAACTATACAGTCCGTGGCATTCTCCAGACCAGAATACTGGAGCTACTGAAGGGTAGCATTTCTCTTCTCCAGGGGCTCTTCCTAACCCAGGGATCGAACCCAGGTCTCCCACATTGCAGGCAGATTCTTTACCAGCTGAACTACAAGGGAAGCCCAGAGTTTTAAGTTAGTTTTTATTTTTATATCCATCATCCATTTTTTAGTTAATTTTTTATATGATACATGTAGGATGAAAGTTTTTCCTTTTTTTTTTTGCACATGTGTGTCCAATATTTCAAGCATCATTTGTTGAAAAGATTCTCCTTTCTCTACTGAATTGCCTTCGAACCTGTGTTGAAAATCATTTGTTCATGTATATGTCAGTAAACCTCTCAAACCATCCAGGGCCTAGCAATAGGGAAAACCACTAATGATCCCACTGGGTCCCACTGGATCCCAAATGGTCTGGACAGTTGCCTGCTGGTATGAAGCTTGGACTCAAGCTTTGGTATCTTGAACAGGCCCTGGGAGTACATTGAGAGAGGACCTGGAAAGTATGCCAGCCTTGGGCAAGTTGAGGAGATAATTCCTGAAATCATTAATTCTCTCACTGTCCTCTATTGAGTAAGGCTGGAGAGTACATAGAAAGTACCTTTCTATATGCATAGGAAAGGTGTTAATTCATTACATACAGTGGGTGCTTTAAGACCTGGGGCTTAAAACTCTTCAGCAATTCTGATTGAGAAGGGCTGCTGAAACTAGGAAACTGAGACTTAGAAACCTGGGAGGCCTCATCACTTCACAGAATCTGCAGTTGGCTGGCCTTGGGGGAATTCTGGGCCTTTTCAGTCTGAAATAAGACATGACTCCAGGCAGTGGTAGAGTTGGCAGCTGACTGTGGCTCTCTGAACTCCAGTTCTTCCATGCTCAGCACCATGCATCTTGGGAGCTGTCCAGAGTGGAGACGCCTGCTCTCCCAGAGTCTGCAGACTGGACAACAGGCTGTGCTTTCTGTAGATGCCATTGGCAGGACTCCTGCCTGTCTGAGAGCAGTCAGGGCAGTGAGGTGACCTGTCCATAGCCAGGTTGCCACAGGAGCATTTCCTGTTCTTGGGGTCTTTCTCCCATCCCTCGTGGGCTGTTGCCAGGCCTTGTCAGCATCTGTGCTCAGTCTGTGGACAGGAAATTCAGGGATGGTGTCCTGTGGGAATTGAAAGTCTTTGGGGTCCAGCCTGAGCCTCTCAGGGATTAGGAAGAGCAAGCAAGTTTGGCCCTCGGATGCAGGTTTGTGTTAGTGGACCCACAGAACAGTTCTCAGGCAAGGGAAACACTTTCTCACAGGCTCCGAGGTTGACCTGGGCCCTTCTGTGTGTGACATAAACCAGAACCCTCACCTGATGTACTTTTTGTCTTCCAGGCGCTCCTAGCAGGCATGAGGAACCGGGAGAACAGCTCACCCTGCCAGGGCAACGGGGAGCCTGCAGGCCGGGGCAAGAACCCGGGTTCCATGTGGCCTGGCGAGGAGGAGCCCGGCCACGACGTGAGCACACCCTCCTACAAGAAGCCTCTGTACGGCATCTCACACAAGATCATGGAGAAGAAGAATCCTCCAGCAGGGGACATGCTCAACACCTATGAGCTCTCGGAGAAGGTGAACCCCAGCAACAGCCCCTCACCACTGCGGCTTCTGAATGAGACACAGAAGCGGGACACTGGGGGCCCCGCAGCGGCCACCGACAACGACCCCAACATCTACTTTCTCATCCAGAAGATGTTCTACATGCTCAACACGCTCTCCTCCAACATGTCGCAGCTGCACAGCAAGGTGGACCTGCTCTCCCTGGAGGTGAGCCGCATCAAGAAGCAGGTGAGCCCCACTGAGATGGTGGCCAAGTTCCAGCCGCCACCCGAGTACCAGCTCACGGCGGCCGAGCTCAAGCAGATCGTGGACCAGAGCCTGTCGGGCGGCGACCTGGCCTGCCGCCTGCTGGTGCAGCTCTTCCCAGAGCTCTTCAGCGACGTGGACTTCTCCCGGGGCTGTGGCACCTGTGGCTTTGCGACCAAGCGGAAGCTGGAGTCGCTGCACCTACAGCTTATCCGGAACTACGTGGAGGTCTACTACCCATCAGTGAAGGACACGGCTGTGTGGCAGGCTGAGTGCCTGCCCCAGCTGAACGACTTCTTCAGCCGCTTCTGGGCCCAGCGGGAAATGGAGGACAGCCAGCCCAGCGGCCAGGTGTCTGGCTTCTTCGAGGCTGAGCCCCAGGTGGACGCTGGCCACTTCCTGGACAGCAAGGAGCAGGAGGAGGCCCTGTCCCTGGACCGCAGCAGCACCATCGCCTCTGATCATGTGGTGGACACACAGGACCTCACCGAGTTCCTGGACGAGGCCTCATCCCCCGGCGAATTCGCGGTCTTCCTTCTGCACCGGCTGTTCCCCGAGCTCTTCGACCACCGGAAGCTGGGCGAGCAGTACAGCTGCTATGGGGATGGCGGTAAGCAGGAGCTGGACCCGCAGCGGCTGCAGATCATCCGCAACTACACAGAGATCTACTTCCCCGACATGCAGGAGGAGGAGGCCTGGCTGCAGCAGTGTGCCCAGCGCATCAACGACGAGCTGGAGGGCCTGGGGCTGGACGCAGGCAGCGAAGGTGAGCCCCCGCGAGACGACTGCTACGACTCGTCCAGCCTGCCCGATGACATCTCCGTGGTCAAGGTTGAAGACAGCTTCGAAGGTGAGCGGCCTGGCCGGCGGTCCAAGAAGATCTGGCTGGTGCCCATCGACTTTGACAAGCTGGAGATCCCGCAGCCTGACTTCGAGGTGCCAGGTGCCGACTGCTTGCTGAGCAAGGAGCAGCTGCGCAGCATCTATGAGAGCAGCCTGTCCATCGGCAACTTTGCCTCACGCCTGCTGGTGCACCTGTTTCCAGAGCTCTTCACCCACGAGAACCTGCGCAAGCAGTACAACTGCAGCGGCTCCCTGGGCAAGAAGCAGCTGGACCCGTCCCGTATCAGGCTCATCCGCCACTACGTGCAGCTGCTCTACCCACGGGCCAAGAACGACCGCGTCTGGACACTGGAGTTCGTGGGCAAACTGGACGAACGCTGCCGGCGCCGGGACACGGAGCAGAGGCGCTCCTACCAGCAGCAGCGCAAGGTCCACGTGCCGGGCCCTGAGTGCAGGGACCTGGCCAGCTATGCAATCAACCCCGAGCGGTTCCGGGAGGAATTTGAGGGGCCTCCGCTGCCCCCTGAAAGGAGCAGCAAGGACTTCTGCAAGATCCCCCTGGACGAGCTGGTGGTGCCCTCGCCCGACTTCCCGGTGCCTTCCCCGTACCTGCTGTCCGACAAGGAAGTGCGCGAGATCGTGCAGCAGAGCCTCTCCGTAGGCAACTTCGCCGCCCGGCTCCTCGTCAGGCTCTTCCCCGAACTCTTCACCGCCGAGAACCTGCGGCTGCAGTACAACCACTCCGGGGCGTGCAACAAGAAGCAGCTGGACCCCACACGCTTGCGGCTCATCCGCCACTACGTGGAGGCCGTGTACCCGGTGGAGAAGATGGAGGAGGTGTGGCACTACGAATGTATCCCGAGCATCGACGAACGCTGCCGCCGCCCCAACAGAAAGAAATGCGACATCCTGAAGAAAGCCAAGAAGGTGGAGAAGTGAGGGGTGCCTGGGGCACTGAGCGTCGCCCCCTCCCCCCACCGCCACCACGAGCCCAGCCGCGTCCACAGCCGCGCACCTTATGTCGGCGGGGTGGGGCCTGCTGCCTTTGCACACGCGATTGCCCAGCCGGCCAGGGCCATGACAGAGAAGCCTCGCATTTGGTCCCTTGTACTTACGACTTCTGTCCGGTGTTCTTGGTGGTGCAGCCAGAGTCTGGGGAGAGCAGAGCTGCGAGGGCAGAGGGGCCTCAGGAGTCAGGGGTCTCTCTCCTCAGCAGTGTCCTCCCAGTCCCCTCACCTTTTGAAATGCAAATCAAGCCACCCTCTTGTTCCTCCCACATTTTACATCTTCCATTTTTATCAAAAAAAAACAAAAACAAAAACAAATTTTTTTTTTTTAATTAAAAAGAAACCCTTTTTAAGAAAATCATTGGGCTCTGTGGAGGCCATTTTACTCAGAAAAAACTTTTTTTAAATATTTGAGATGAAGTACTGTAAGATGACTTCAGCCATTGGGAATTTTTTTAAGATGGTTTCAGATATATGAAATTTTTAGAAGTGCCATGTTCATGCATGATGGCTGATAGCTTCAGGTGGCATAGAGACGGATTTTACTGACCTTGTCTTTTATTAATACATCGGATTTTGGAAGAGTCAGGATGCCTCTTGGATGGCGGTGGAGGGGGTGGAGTAGTTCAGTGTCCTTTCTGACCATGGTCAGTTGCACTCTCCCTCCTACTGTGGTGCCCAGAAAGGGGCTATGGGGCCGGCCTGGCCTGGCCGTCTCACACTGCTGCGCCAGTAGAATGCTGTGCTCACCCTGTAGACAGAACACTGGATGGTGTTATGAATGGTGATTTGAATGTAGGTAGGCGTGGAAACACGTTCACAGCGTCTTCATTTGAGCTGTGTCCTTCCACTGCCCCCTTTCCTTCCTACACAAGGATGCTGGTTAGAGGGGCAAACACATTTCCTTGGAAAACTGTGTGTGGATATTTGGCTTCTTGTTTAAGGATGGGCCCCGCTGGGCTCACCAAGAACTGTTTACTTTCCATGTGTGTATTTGTATAAAACCCAGGTTCTGGGAGCTGTATGGTGGCTTCCCCACACCTCAGTGCCGGCTCCTCCAGTCAGTACACATCCTTTTTCCTCAGGGCTGGGCCTAAACTGTGGGCCCTCTTGAGGATACCTGGTGTTGGAAGGACACAGGCCATCTGAAATAGGGCTCCCATATCCCTTTCTGGGGTCCACTCAGAGCTTTCCCTTTGGGCCCCCAGAAGGTCCTGCTCTCCTACATCTGGCCGGTTCCTTGGCCTCAGGATGAGACACCTCTTTTCTCTTCCCTGGTTAGGAAGGCCACACTGCTCAAGGCCACTGGCATGCTCTCCAGGATTCCAACCAGGAAACTACCCAACAGGTAAAGTCCTTAATGTAAAAACAATACTTTTACCTACCTGACTTTGGGGGCTAGTGCCTAAGAGGGAAAGCGAACAGTCTAAACACAGTACACCATACCAGAAAGCTAGAAAATAAATGGAATCACACAGGGTAGTCGTAAAACCCTTGTGGAATGTTAACAGATTTAATAACCTAATGGCTTAATATTTTGCTACCTTAAAATGCAGAAATAATAGAAACAATCTGTGAATTCTCTTCATACAGATAAGGACTTCAGCTTTAGTGACTGTATGATGGAACTTTGCCTGCACTTGCGACCATTTTTTTTTTAAATGACAAGATTCTGAGCAGTGTAAAGTTGCCGATCTAACTTTAGTAGATTTGCTTTTAAATGTCATTTACAGATTATTTCCGTTGTAATTGCGGACCTAAATTATTGCAATTTGGAAACACACAGGGACTTAATGACTCTCTCCCACCCACCCACATACATGTGTACACACACATTTCTTAGTAAAAAACTGAAGTGAGATGAAGGGGACCGACATGAATAACAAGCTCAACCTCTTTGTGCCTGGAAAGGAGGAGGACTGGAGCAGCCGGAGACTCACTTCCCCCTCTCCTGGGCCTTTCTCTATGCCTTAGTCTCTCCAGCACACAAATGCATGCCTGCGTGCATGTGCGTGCACACACACCCAAAGATGGCAGTGGCACTCTCTCCCTCACCAATCCTGCGGGTAGGAGGGTGCTGTGGAATTTGTTCTGGTCTCTAGGATGTATCCAAGAGGATTCCAAGCCATGTGAAAATTGCCCTGCTTTCTAGAGGGTGGAATGTGACCCTGCAACTTCAGAAGCACAATCATTTAATAATTTTTTTAAATCATCCTGTCTACCCACAATAGAGATGTCAACAGGTTCTAGGCATTAAATATATCTCTTTATAACCTAGAGCATGTTCAGTTTTCAGAAATTGTGTTTTGATGGTTTCTTTAGTACCTTTCCTGTATGGGGCTTCTTCCCCAAAATCTTAGAGTCCCTTCCAGTGAAGAGAGGTGGACGCTGTCTGTGTGAGCTGTATCTTGTCTGTCTGGACTGACTCACCAGGAACCACCTGCAGGTCCTGTGTCTGTCTGTGTGGTGTCCTCAGCCTCTAGCCATACAGGTGGGCTCCAGGGGCTTTTTTTTTTTTTTTTTTACATGAAGCAATAGAATTATAAAATCCCTAAAATTTTTTCAAAATTTAATGTTTTCCATAAAATATGTTGGCAAAACCCCTACTCCCTCCCTATCTAAATGCTTTGATTGTTGTTAATACTCTTTTGTGTTTGGGGGATTTTTTCTCCCTCACATCCAGAAGTAGCACAGACACATTCTGATGTTGAGTAAAATAGCACGTCACAATAGGTGGTAGTGTCCCTTGTTTTTCTGTTAGTGAGTTTTAAAAGAATGTACGAAGATAGTCATGAATGTACTAAGTGTTCTAATCCTGCTTCCGTTCACTTTGGCTGTGTCTACATGACAACACAGGTTTGACAGGGAATAAAGTTGTGCCCAGTGTCATGGGTGTTAGTGTGCCCCTCCCCCTCAGTGTTGGACCCCCACCCGTCCTTGCTTTTTAAGTTTGATGGGAGAGGGTACCACATCAGCAGCAATCATCAACCAACCAATGGGATCTACTTAGTGGTAAGCGGATTAACTGTTTAAATGCTAAGAGTCACTGGCCTGACCACACCATAGTATGTTCACTTGGGTTCCTGCAGACATGGCTTCATTTTCCACCTTTGCCCCAAATGTTTACTTCTTGCCTGATTGAGGAGGAGGGTCTCAAGACCTCAGATGGGAGGCCATTGAGCTCTTACCCTGCCTCGCCATGGAGAGAGATGCTGTGAAGTGGTGGGACTTCCCTGGTGGTCCAGTGGTTACCAATCCCTGCTTCCACTGCAGGGGTCACGGGTTCTGTCCCTGGTCAGGGAACTAAGATTCCACATGCTAATAGGGCCAAAAAAAGAAGAAGAAGAAAAAAAAAAGTGGGGGCCCCAGGGCCAAGGGACTCTTAATGTCATTCAGAGACACTTGTCTCTTGTAGATCCAGCCTTAATGTTTTTCTGACATCCTAGTGATAGCAGACCCTGCGCAAAGTGGATATCAGAGTTAATACTGTGAGGAGACAAAATAATGAGAATAGTTTTACCAAAGATAATGAAACATTGCATAATGTCTGCATTTTACCATTGATTTGAGTGCACCCTTAGAAAACTGAATGTAACAAAAACCCAGGACATTTTTTGGAAATTGTATGCTCTCTAGCAACTGTGTGAATTTTTATACAAGCACTGTTTTATGAGTTATATAAAATGTTATAAAAATACGGTCTCCTAACATCTTGTTTTCTTAGGGCAGAGGTCTCTCAGCACGTATGTGGCTACTTGGCTTTGCGTGGAGCTTCACCCCCTCCCCGGGGAGGGCAGGGGCCCTCGGGGCACCAGGGCCTCTCGGGCGTCCACACTCGGGGTGTCGGGGTGCGGTTTGTCACAGCTGAATGACTGAGACGTCACCAAATAAGCCCTAGTGCATTTCTTACCCAAACCACTTCCCAGCCATGCAGTAGAGGCACAGCTGACCTTCCTTTCCCTGGTCGGCTGCCAGACCCACCCCGTTGCCAGACTGGAGGGGTTTCAGTTCACGCTTTCTTTTCCCCTTTGGATTAAACGGGATGTAGTTCCTCAAGGCAAACCTATTAACTGACGACAAAAGGAGGCATGTTTTTCTCTTTTCCTCACTGGCGAGTTATAAATCATTACTATTTCACAGTAAAAATGGTATCAAGCTAGCAACCGTTGGTTAGACCTGGGGTCGCGCGGCGTCCAGCGCGTCGTGGCCTGCGGCTGGCGCGAGCCTCCCCCGCTGGCGAGAGCTCCGTGCAGGGCGCACCTGCGCGCGAGCCGCGCCCCCCGAGCGCGCACACCTGTGCGGGCACACCTGTGCGGGCGGCCGTGCGCAAGCCGGGCTGCTCGGACTGGGGCCTGCTTTACTCCGTGAGCAAGCTGAAGCAAGGCTTGACGGCCAAACTCTTTAGATCTTTTCTGGCCATATGTATATTTGTTTTCGACCAAAAAAAAAGAAAAAGTCCGTTTCTTCAGCTGCCACTGAGGTGCTCCGTCCATCCGCGAGTAAGACGGTGTGCGGCAGCCCCCGTCCGCAGCAGGGCCTCCGTCCACTGGGCTCACTGGCATCTGTCCGCCTTCGGCCTGCACGGGAGTGGTGAGGTGGGTGAGGTGACCTCGCTGAGGGTAAGATCAACGCCCTCATTAGAGCGGCGTGTAGTAAACGGCGAGCCTTTCTGGCCAGGCTTGTTTGCGGAGGCTCTGGCCAATGTCAACATCGGGTGCCTCATCTGCGGTGTGGGGGCTGGGGGGCCCCAGCTGAGGAGAAGCAAGTGAAAACAAAGAGCAATCAGAGGAGGGTGATGATGACCTGGGCCTTTGGCCTTTTTGACTAAACCTCTTTAGAGACAGGCTCAATAAAAAGCTGAGCTCTTTGCTGCTGCTGTCTTGCAAATAACAGTAATAGAGAATTTCAGTGGGCTGACTTGTAAAAGCCAGTGAGAAATAAGAACTCCGTACCAGATTATTCTGATTATTGGAATGGTGAGATGCAGTGGACACTTTAAGAGCTTCCAGAGAAATCTAAAATCCCCAAACCAGTGATGGGAAAGGCACGAACATCCATTGCCCGCTTGCTTGGATGGCAGTGTTGGGCCTACCTGACTGTATACAACACTCCAGGCACACTGCTGAGAGTTTCTCCTGGATCATAGCTGGCGAATGTCTCAGAAGCCCTGTGAGGTAAGTTCCCTAATTAAGCCTGTTAAGAAAGCTAAGGCCCTGAAAAGTATGTGTACCATCTTATTCTTGTAAAAGACTCCGTGTCTTGGGCAATGTTGTTATTTGCGTTTTGTGGTGAGGAAGCAGAAAGAGGTCCACACAAACTGCGGTGCCAAGATTTGAGTCTACCTTGTGCACTGCACCATCTCAGAAACTAAACACCCCCTGAGCCGCATGCAATATAAAACACAGAAATTCAGACCTGAAACTCAGTTTGTCTGATTTTAGTTATGGGTGCCGGTTCTCAAATTGCCTTGGGTGAAATAACTGGCCATTTGTGGACAGACATGTTTTGGTAAGAGTAAATTTTTTGAGATTGTGAAAGTAATTGCCATGGATTGGATTCCTTAGGAGCAGAGTCTGAGACTAGGGTTCTTGTGCAGTTGATTGAGGACCTGCTCCCAGGAGAAAAGGTCCAGGAGCAGCAGAATGGGGCCAGGGAAGGCCATAAGCTAGAGTATGGTCTCTTGCAGTCCAGCCTCATTGCCATCCACCGTGAGGCCCCAGAACATGAACTGTTTTGCAGAATTAGTACTGGGTGAAGCAAAGGGGCCAGTTGGTCATTGAGGTCTCAAGGGGAAGGGGTAGTTGACCTGGCAGGGCAGCTCCCTTTGCCAAGGGCAGTGTTTCAGAAGGGCCATTGTGAGTGGTTAGCTGGCCTTCATCAGTGAGGGGGGTGGGTGTGCCAGCAAAGGGGATCTGGGTGGGACTCCATCAGCATCCACTAAGGGGCAGACCCACCAGACTGCACATTTAACCAGGTCATGGGGCCCCATCTGCCAGAGGTTCTCAGTCTGTTGGAACCTGAATTCTCAGGGTGAGGCCTGAGAATCTGCAGCTCTAAGGAGTTACCCCTCTCTAACAAGATGATGCCTGGTGCTGATGTCCAGAGGCTGCAGAAACATGTAACTTCAAAAAATACACTATGTACCTCCCAGAAATGGAAAGCTTAGCACTTAGTAGAGCTAGATCTAAGCTGAAATTAGTTTCCTATTGTGTTCAAATAAAATTGATTTTTTAAAAATTACAAACTATAAGTTTATTAATGAGGGGGTCCTTAATACTGTGAAACAGGGGTACTGGTCCTTGGTGGAGTCATCAGGGAAAATTTCCAAGGAACTGGATGGCTAGCCTAGATTTGAGAATGAGGA
Organism: Antilocapra americana; assembly: GCA_007570785.1. NCBI lineage: Eukaryota > Metazoa > Chordata > Mammalia > Artiodactyla > Antilocapridae > Antilocapra > Antilocapra americana. Next base: position 39,984,627 of record ML662442.1, read on the forward strand.
ATTAATTAGGTGAAAAGTTCAGCATGCAAACAAGCTTTGGAGTGCTAGAAGAACCTCTTAGGAAACAATTAAAGGAGGCCAATGGAGGCTGGAACTAGAGGTGGAGGAGGAGGAGTTTTGTGAAGCTGCAGAAGCAGTCTGGGGCTGGAGGACTTTGTCTTCACTGAATTGCCCTTGGATCAGTAAGAAAAGAAACCTTTTCACCTGTTCTGAGTAGGGAGGGGAATACTCAGTTCTGATACAATCATATTGAACTCTGCCTCCTCTGCCCAGTAAGGCTGCCCTCCTCCTCTGGTGTGTTCTAGTCACCTTGCCATCATGTAGCTTTCAGGTCAGTGGGAAGAGGCAACTTTACAAATGTTTCAGCATCAGGCCAAATATGATGGCTGGTGCCAGAACATTTCTGCAGAGGGAAGCCTGTCCGTTGACTTTATTTTAAGGAGTGGGAATTTGTTCATCCTTCTAAAGTGTGTAGTCCAGATGGTGAACCATGTCTTTGACAGAGGTTGAGACTGTGGAATGCCATAGCTTCTCCTTCCAGAGTCTCCTGCAGTGTGACAGCTGTGTATTCAGAAATGACAGTGGGGCCCTAAATTACAGGGAGTTCTGTTTGCCATAAGGGCTCCCATTTCCTGAGCTCCTGCAGTGGGTCAGGAATGTGCTAGAGATGTGACGTATGTTGTTTCATTTATTCCTCACAGAAACCCCGTGGGATGGACATTTGTATTTCCCACCTACAGATGGGGTTGCTTTTAGAGATTAAGTAATTTGGTCAAAGTCACATGGCTGGCAGAGCCGGGGGCCTCTAATGATGGCCAGGCTCTTGATTTCCATGCTGCCACTTGTGTAGCTGTGCAGAGTAAATCTGTTTATTTGTCTGCCTGGTGGTCCCCCATCATTTAATCTGGGGTTTTGCTGACTGTTCACAGTCTCTGAGCTTCGGATCCGCCCCAGTCAGAGTATCGGACTCGAGAAACCTCTCGGTGCCACAGGAAATAGAACAACAAATGCAGTTAAGGATCATCTCTACCTCTAAAAGAAGTTCATTCATTTAGCAAAAATATTTGTAACACCTGCTATCTTCTGAGCACAGTTCCATGATTCTAACAAGTCTCATTAGTTGGTAGGTAAGAACCCTGTGGGAGCTTGGAGAGAAGGTTCTGATCGTTAACAGCACAAAACCTATTGTCTCTTGCCTTGAGTTGATTTTCAGGATGCACACGGGTATAAGAAGGCCGAGGACCTTGGCTCTGCCCCGTGTAGACAGCTGAGACCATGGCAAGAGGCACACCTGCCCAAATGCAGGTTCCTAACTCCTGGCCCTCAGGGCTGAAACAGAGTTGCTAAGTATCCTGCTGTTTCTGACATGATATATTAAACCCAGATCTCCCACTGTATCCGATTAGCTGAAATCTCAGTGCAGGCACAGTGTCAGGCACGACAAGGCATATACTTCAGCATATGGTGGTGCCTACCTTGTCTTCATGTAATTAATACTATCTTCTTGAATCCAAAGAGTTGGCTGCTATTTGTAGCCTCACTTTTATCTTATGTCAGAATCAAAAGTTAAGGGATTTTCTCCTACAATCTTAAAGAAAATTCCCTACACATTCTGTGGGGAAATATCTAAGTAACCCCTCTGAGCGGGGTTCCAGAAATGGGCTTTACCAGTACAGATCTCTAAATAGAACTTGCCCATTTTAGACACATGCTATTCTACTTTGACTGCAGTCTTTAGGCTTTCACTTGTCTGCCTTGGGGAAGGTCTCCCTAGGTTTAAGAAAAAAGTCCCAGGATCAAAGTTCCATTGAATGCAGTTGACATCTCTACAAGGGAATCAAGTGCATTGTAAGTGATCCGTGTCCTCAGTATCTTGCAAAATTGTTGACTTTCACCATTCTTCTTTTGATGTACCTGATCTGTTAACCAATAACGAACAAAAAAAAACTTGAAACAAAGAAAAAGGGCCAGCAAGCGTATCTTTGAGAGGAAGAGGTGAGTGGCAGTCTCAGAGAGTTTTATCCAATTTCAGAGCCCTCAGAGAAATGCTAAGCACACATTGGACAGTAGAAGGCAATGGCAACCCACTCCAGTACTCTTGCCTGGAAAATCTCACGGATGGAGGAGGCTGGTAGGCTACAGTCCATGGGGTCTCAAAGCGTCAGACACGACTGAGCTACTTCACTTTCACTTTTCACTTTCATGCCTTGGAGAAGGAAATGGCAACCCACTCCAGTATTCTTGCCTGCAGAATCCCAGGGACGGAGGAGCCTGGTGGGCCGCCGTTTATGGGGTTGCACAGAGTCGGACATGACTGATGTGACTTAGCAGCAGCATTGGGAAGTAGCAGGTACCAAAAGGCAGAAGCACTCTTAAGAAGAGTGTATGTCAGACTATTAATGCATCTTTTTACACTCATAATTAGACTAGCGGAAATCAGAAAGCTGGGTCATGGCAGGGGCTCAGTGAGGCTTTGGGTGTCACTGGTGAGAGGGCAGCCTGGCGCAGATGTCCTGGAGAAGAAGCAGTGCTGTGTTTTTTGTGGTGAAGGGAGTCAGGTGAGAGAATGTCACTGGGAGAGTGGGTGGGCAAAATATAGTGGATGCACTTCGGTATTTATTAGGCAGCAACGGAGCAAGAAGCGATGGATCATCTGCACCTAGCGTGCCATGGATGGATCTGAGTGAAGAAATTAAGAAACAAAATGAAATATATAGTAATGTCACTTATGAAACTATACATATATGTGCACAAAACAACAAAGCACATTTCACAAGAATGGAAACAAAAAGATACACATTAAACACATCTGAACGATTGGCTAAGGTAAGGGATGAGGACATGTGAGAATAAGAGAAGAGAAACAGTAACTTGAAAGAACTCGGAGGGTGGGGACTGGTACCCCGGCATCTCCCAGGGTAAATTCTTACAGGTACACCTCTCCATTCCACCCAGAGTGTGTTGGTGAATGTGTGACAGTTGGCTCTCCAAGGGAAGAAAAAATCAGTCCTGGTTCATGCTGTTTGCTGATTGCCAAGGTGAAATTCCTCCTACTCTAGCTGATTTTTAAGCCAACCTTGTGACTCACGAAAACAGTTTGGGAGATGCTCATATTCTGCTTTTTGCAGTCTGCTAGATGGAGTTTTTAATGCCTCAAGATGGTCAGTAAGCTGACTGATAATTCTGGCAATAACTTTTAGAAAACCAAAATATATACAACCAAGATAAGGCAGGACTTTAATAGAGTGTCATTTTATTTGCCTCCTATACTTTGCACACCCTATAAGAAAGTTTATAGAACATGTATCACCTTCCTGAAGGAAATCTGTTTTCTTTTTAGTTTCTTGAAAAATGGAAGTTTCTACCCCCCAATCATTATTGATCAAATAAAATATGACCTAAAAATTTCTCCCCAAATGTCTACTTTTATCCCCAAAATGCTAAAAAAGAAAAATAATGATGATGAAACTATTGCCCAGCCATCTATATAATTTTCCATGAAAGGTGGTAAATGCCATTTGGCAGAGAAATGCAATTAGCATCACATTTCCCAGAGGAGAGCTATTTCTTTGAAAGGATTAACCATTACTGGTAAAAGGGCTAGATGGGTCTCTACAAAAATAGTCATAACTTTAAATTGTTCATGTTTAAAAAACTGCAAACATGCACTAGAAGCGTTTTCAGACTTTGCTGGGAAAGTCAGACCTATTTTTAAATTTTTGTTCTATTTTTACATTGAAGTATAGTTGATTTACAATGTTGTGTTAGTTTCTGGTGTGCAGCAAACTGATTCGGATCTATACACACATACACACACTTTTTCAGATTCTTTCCCATTATACAAGATACTGAATATATTTCCCGCGCTACTCAGTAAATCCTTGTTGTTTATTTTATATATAGTAGAGCATATCTGTTAATCCCATACTCTTAATTTATTCCCCACTTCGGTAACCATAAGTTTGTTTTCTATATCTGTGAATCTGTTTCTGTTTTGTAAATAAGTTCATTTGTATTATTTCTTAGATTCCACATATAAATTATACAGTATTTGTCTTTCTTTTACTTCATATAGTATGATATCTTGGTCCATCCATATTGGTCTGCAAATGGCAATGTTCCATTCTTTTTACATATATACTGCCTCTTTATTTGTTCATCTGTTGATAGGCACTTGGGTTGTTTCCATGGATTGGCTATTGTAAATAGTGCTGCTTTGAACTTAGGGGTCCATGTACCTTTTTGAATTAGTTGTCTTTTCTGGACATATACCCAGGAGTGGGATTGCTGGATCATATGGTAACTCTATTTTTAGTTTTTTAAGGAACCTCTATACTGTTTTCCATAGTAGCTGTACCAATTTACATTTCCACCAACAGTGTTGGAGGGTTTCCATCTCTCCACACCCTCTCCAGCATTTGTAACTTGTAGTCTTTTTGATGATAGCCATTCTGACCTGTGTGAGGTGATATCTCATTGTAGTTTTGATTTGCATTTCTCTAATAAGTAGCAGTTTTGAACATCTTTTCACGTGCCAGTTGACCATCTGTATGTCTTTGGAGACATACCTGTTTAGGTCTTCTGCCCATTTTTTGGCTGGATGTTTTTTTTAAGTTCTTATTGAGTTGTATGAGCTGTTTGAGGATTAAGCCTTTGTTGGTCATATCATTTGCAAATATTGTCTCCCATTCTGGAGGTTGTCTTTTCATTTTATGGATTCCTTTGCTTGTAAGTTTGCAAAAGCTTATAAGTTTGATTATGTCCCTTTTATTTTTGCTTTTATTTCTATCAAGAAAACATTGGTACGATTTATGTCAGAGAATGTTTTGCCTATACTCTCTTCTACAAGTTCTATGGTGTCTTAAATGTCTTGTATTTAAGTCTTTAAACCATTCTATTTTTGTGTGTGTGGTGTGAGGGTGTTTTAACTTCACTACTATCTTGTTGAATTCATTTATCAGTTGAATGTTTGAAGTCTAGGGTATTCTATAGAGTATCATGTCATCTGCATATAGTGACAATCTTACCTCTTCCCTTATGATTTGGAGTACCTTTTTCTTTTCTGATTGCTGTGAAAGCCAGATCTATTGGAATAAAAATTCTTGTCACCTCATTACAGCAGGATATCAGCCTCAGCACCATTGACATTTGAGGTCTGGAGACTATCTGAGTGCTATAGGATGTTCGCTGGTCTCTAACCAATAGATACCCATCCTACCCCCTCAGTTGTGACAGACAAAAATATCTCCAGGCATTGCCAGATGTCCCCAGGGGGCAGAATCACACTGGGTTGAGATGCACTGCATTAGAAACAGCCATATCTTTTCATCATGTTGGTCACATTTTCACTGAGGAGGCCTTGCCGAGTTGGCATTATAAAGCAGCTATCTTAGAGTGGGCTGCAAGACTTCCATAAACCTTTATGAATTGCTTTTGTTTCTGCTGCTTCATAAATATGTTCCAAGTCCCTTGTGCTATAGATAACTATGAGAGATCAGTTTTTGACATTTGCTGTGACCAAGTCAACATTCTTTACCATCAGAGGTCTTTATTCTTGATTTTCAAAAACAGAGAAGCCTGGAATGGGTCAAATCCCACCAGCTAAGTTGAGGGACTTACTTACCAACAGAGTGAAAAAAGCCTTTCAGTGGCCCTTGCTGCTTTCTAGCTATTAATACTATCAGCTTATCCGGCCTCACACAACACACGTTAACGTTCTTCTTTAGAAGACTTGACAAGGTAAGGAAGTTAGTATGCCAATCCCCTTCTGACCTGTCAGGAAGCCGAAGCTCAAGAGAGGTTAAGGCCAGAGTATGGCCAAGGTAACCAACTTGGTACGGGCAAGAGCCTAAAAACCAAGACCCCTGACATATCACTAGGTCATGCTGCCCCTCACCATGCAAGAGATCTTCAGCTTTCTATTACTTTCCAAAGAGCAATCAAGAGAAGAGACTGTTTTACCATAAAACTGGTCATTATCTTCCTCAAGTTAGAGCATTTGGTTTAGAGGGTATTAGCCCACTGTGTCCCCCTTTGTCTGGCAAAACAATAAAGCTATCCTTTTCTACTTCATTTCCACCCCTCTCCCCCACAGCGAAAGAAAAAAGAGAGGGAGAGAGGGTGGGAAAGAGTGAAAGAAAGGCACAGGGAGGTGAAGAGAATCATGGTCATTACTATAATCTCCTATATTAAAACTCATGTTGAAATTAATTGTACTAATTATTTTTACTGATGTAAAAGCATAATTAACAAATGGTAAAATAGGAAAATTCCTTCTGTTACACTGCAGAGTATTTATTATTTCTTCCTGGGAGTTTATTTAAACTTTCAAATAAAAATCAATTTTTCCTGAATTTTCTGAAATCTGAGCTGATAAGGCTACCAGACTCACGGGCGCAAACATCGCACTGCTTTGGGCTATAGAAGTTTCCCTTCTGTTAGTTAACCTGAATTCGCAAGAATTTCTGGAGGGCAAATAAAAGGACCCCAACAAAGTCTTTTTACATGACATAGTCTAATAAGTCTATGTGAGCTGGCCCTTCCTGTGCTAGGAAACTGCTCCTGAGAATCTGCAAACCAGTTTATTTCTGTGGTGCCCTTTTCTTAGATGATGTGTATTATGTGTGTCCTTTCTATGACTGCTGTTTTTTCAGCCCCTTTTACAACACTGTCTTGACAATTAAAATAATTGGCCTCTGATGCTTGATTCTCTTCACTGATTAAAAAAAATCTGTGTATTTCCTACTTTTAGCTGCAAAGTACACCATCAGCTTAAACCAGAAAGGGTCATTACATTCTTTCTGTAACTGCTGCTGCTAAGTCGCTTCAGTCATGTCTGACTCTGTTGCGACCCCATAGACGGCAGCCCATCAGGCTCCCCAGTTCCTGGGATTCTCCAGGCAAGAACACTGGAGTGGGTTGCCATTTCCTTCTCCAGTGCATGAAAGTGGACAGTGAAAGGGAAGTCGCTCAGTTGTGTCCGACTCCTAGCGACCCCATGGACTGCAGCCTACCAGGCTCCTCCATCCATGGGATTTTCCAGGCAAGAGGACTGGAGTGGGTTGCCATTGCCTTCTCCATCTTTCTGTAAAGAGTCAATGTAAATATTTTAGGCTTTGTGGGCTACATAAGGTCTCTGTTATAGATTTCCCTCTCTCTCTCTTTTTAAAAAACCATCTCTCTAAAATGTATAAGCCATGCTTGTGTGTCAGACAAAAGGTCTGTGGCTGCCTTCGTCTATCAAACCCTTGACCTGAACAGTTAATTGTAAATGGGCCTGAACTAAACCATTTGGAATTAGTTGGAACAACTTTACTATCCAGACCTCTGAAGACAAACTGAAGGGAACTAAGGCCAACAGGAGAAAGAGGGTCTCCCCGTGCTGCTGCCCTAAGGAGAGGAAGGAGACCTGGACTCAGCTTGGTTTGCCTTAAGCCTGAACCTGGGAAGCTGGTCGACGGGGATAAAACTGAAATAAAGACACTAAGAACAAGGTCAGTTTATTTTACTCTGCCTCCTGAGGCTTTTAACCTGGGAAACAGTGGGCTGACCATATAAACCGTCTCTGAGTTTAGTTCGTTCATTACAAATCTCACTCTTGCTCATGAGGTCAAAAAGCAAATAAATCAAGCCTGGGAGGGAAATCCAGGCCAAGGGAAGCGTCTTCAAGAGACACGATGCGGATCCTGACTTGCACAAAACGGCTCAGCATCTTCTACAAATGGTGGGAGAACTTTATTTTAATAAAAAAGTCTTCTTTTGAACCTGGCCCGTTCCTGCACCACTAGAAAGCAGCTTTATCACTGAAAAGCAATCCATTTATTTGAGCATACTCTTTTTAGGCAATTGTAACTTTTTCCACCTTCGTAACACCACTCTGTACTTCTCACTGCTGGTCTTCTCCTCCAGCACTTTTTTCAGGATAATCCTCATCACTGTCTCTGTTTCTGCTTCTTTATCCTCTCCAATGAGAAGATCCAACGTATCTCCCACTTTCACCTGAAAATTAAAAAGAAAACAGAGCTGTCATTTTGGGAAATGCAGGCCAATGCTAATGTCTCTACTTTGAGTTTTCACTAGAGAACCACTCCCTGGGGGCAGGTACTCCTTTGAAATAGTCGCTTATCTTAGTGCCTCCAGGTGAAAGAGCCTCCCTCTCTGGGAAGGTGCCTCAAACCCATGTGGCTCAACATAGACCAGACAGCTAGCTGCTTAAGGATGGGTCCTGTGTGGCTCTGGTTTTCATCCCTATTGCATGACTTAAGGAAACACTTGAATGGAAGCATTTATTTTGGTAACAATGGCAAAAAACAAAGGAAGCGGGACATAATCTTAGAGAGTATGAGCACAGTAATCACTACAGGCACTGAAAAGACAATTTTCAGTATAACACATTCATTGACTTCAACCCAGATAAGCTACATCATTGCGTAAAGGGCATAATTTGTTGGAAATGCATCACAGTGCAACAACAGCTGTATCTCTTTAAGAAATGGAAGTAAAGAAACTGCTTTCCAGCACTGGCTAGCCCCGGGGATGACACATCATCAAGAAGAGACAGGATTCCATGAACAAGGATGGAATGCCTCAGGAAAGAGGATGCTGACCTGGGTTAAAAGGGCTGAGGTCAAATCCATTTTTATCCAGACAGGAGCTCTGGCTTGAGCAGTGCAGGACACGCCCTGGAGGACAGTCACATTAGTGCTGCCAGAAGACAGGGTGCAAACAGCCGAAGACAGATACCGGGTCCTGGCAGCTCAGTATCCCAGGGGATCTGCCCAGCAACTCAGAAAGGGGCTAAACTGACCCAGGTGCAATATGTGGCTTCTACTACAATACAATCCACGGTGACCAGAGGCCATCTCAGACCACTCACCACCGCTTCCAAGCTGGGGATGGGCACAGGGAAGAAGAGGCAGGACAGGAAGACAGGGAGGGACCCTCATGTGTGGGCCATGGACCCTTAAGTGGGCATACGTACCCATTTAAAAGGTTGCCTGGGGGCTTCTGTTTAAAAAGCCATCATGCCAAATGCTTATGTTTACTGCATTTTCAATGAATCCTCCCTGAGGCGGTCCTAACTTCATGCTGTTGGAATATCTGTACTTCACTAGGGCAAGCGACCCACTCAAGACATCAGTAGGCCCAATACTCAGTCGACAGCATGGGAACGCACACTTGCTCACCACGATGCCACGCTGGTCAATCCTGGCAGCTGGATGTAAAACTCACAAGTGAAGTGAAAGTCACTTAGTCGTGTCCAACTCTTCGCGACCCCATGGACTATACAGTCCATGGAATTCTCCAGGCCAGAATACTGGAGTCGGTAGCCTTTCCCTTCTCCAGGGGATCTTCTCAACCCAGGGATTGAACCCAGGTTTCCTGCACTGCAGGCAGATTCTTTACCAGCTGAGCCAAAAGAGAAGCCCAAGAATATCCCACCCAGGAATCAAACGGGTCTCCTGCATTGCAGGTGGATTCGGGAAGCCCAAAAGTCAAAGGGCTGATTTTAAACCATTGACTTTTCCCCCTCTGGGCTGAGAAGCAGAGAGACTAATACCACAGCGAGGCATGATGACTGGTTCTCTTTGTGGGTTGAGGGCATCATCTGGGCCAGATGCAGGGGTACTGGGAAGTCAGTTCTGCAGTTCTGCTGGCTTCAGTTTTTTTAAAAATGACCACGTGGTCAACCTATATAGGCATTTAAAAATCAATGTTCAGAAAAACAAGGCTTGGGAACTCTGCTTTACCTTTTTTGGCATAACTCTGTGTCATTAAAATTCCTTTTTAAATAAAGGAATATATTAATGCACATGATACAAGATGTAAAAGGTATAAAAGGATATACAGAGAAAAATCAACCTGTATGTATCCTTAGCAGCTGGGCACGAGCCCCACGGAGCAAGCCAAGGAAGGGGAGGTGATCTTCATTCCCTTCAACCGTGGGAGACGGCAGAATAGACACAAAGCAAAACTGGCTGGGATTAGGGGCTGTTCCAAGTATCTACATTTCCAATCTCCCCTTAGCTGCAGTTACTATGGCTACCAGGCCTCCTAGTAACAAGGCAGCCGTGTGTTAATGCTGGGCCCTTCCTTTGCTGACCCTCAGGAGAAATCTGGAAGGCAGCCAAGAAAATAGAACACCCAAGGCAGAAAGAAGAAGCAGCAATTAGACTGTAGTTAACAATATCTAAAAGCAGAGGGAGAAAAATAGATCTGTGGTGTCTGCAAATGAGGCCCTGGCAGAGGCAGCCTGCACCAAGAACAGGTCTTGTCTTTGGAACACTGCGGCTGGCGAGAGGGGGCTGGGCTATGCAGGAAAAAGCAATTAAGGGACAAGAAGGACCTGACATCCAGATGCCTGTCTGGAGTGCCTCACTTCCTGCAGCTCACAGAGCAAGGGCTAACACCCGCAGTCTGAACCTGCCAAGGCAGGTGCCTTCAGAGGGACAGGGGCCTTGAGACTTGGTGGCCAAGACAAGCACTGGGGATCCCCCCTTCAGTTCACCCAGCTGCAAGAACCACTCTGAGCACAGGAATCAGGGCCTCTGAAGACAGCCTCTGTGCTCACCTAGGTCCATGGCTGATGGCTCACACCCTCCCACGTTCCAGGGGAATGGGATGCAGCTCACGTTCTCTAATCCCAGGGTTGCTTTGAAATATGAGGGAAGCTAAAAACCTTCAAAAGTGTGTCTAATTCCACTGGAACATTTATTCCCTGGACACTGACTGGGAGTTAGTCTGCCAATGCCTCAAGGGTTGGTGTCTGCCACACTTTTTAAGGTTCTCTGCCATATACTTTTTAAAACTGTCTTGTTAACTTTTACTATCATTATTATTTTTCCCAATTATGAAAGTGAAACATACTCATAAATTCAGAAAATAAAACACATGAATATATAACTCACAATGCCCACTCGAAGATAAATACTACTAGTATTAATATTTTAATTCTAGATGTATGTATATATGTAACTTATTTTTTAAAAATACATTTTTATAAGAATTTATATATCATTTATTATAACATTAGATACTAGAAATTCATTTTCTTGTAACACTTATGAATGATTCTGTCACAAAACAACAGTATCAATTGAGCTATCAGGAAATATGGAACCTTCTTTTTGATGGCTGCTCTGCACACAGAGCGGTGTAACCAGCAGGTACTTCTGCTGAGCTGAACAGAATCGCACATCTGCTCAGGTTACAGCAGGCCAAAGAAACCTCTACATGGATCAAACGTTTCTTTTTGGCATGATTATTATGATTTCATAGGGGCTAACATTAATAACTTAAGAAGTTCAATTAATAGATTTTTTCCAGTTCTGATAGTGACTTGTCTTAAAATTTTCAAGAAAAAGAGGAAGCTTCATTTCGAAGTCGTTATGGCTACAAGTTATCCCATATGGCTGCAAGTGGTCTGTGTGACTGAAGCTGTGTGGCCAGGCCTGAGGGAGACCTTAGAGGTGGTAAGACAGACATACCTGAGGAGCCACTGATGCCCCAAGGAAGGAGCTCCAGGGGAAATTGGGGAAGGCGTTAACTGAGTACAGAACAACACACAAAAATATTTGGTTGTCATAGTATCTTACCGTTCTGCTTTTCTTCCATAGTTTTTCCCCATTCAGCCTGAGTTCACCTTTGTAGAATGCATCTTCCACTTTGCTTAAAAAAAAAAAGTGCTTTAAAATAGAAATATATTCAAAACAATTATATAATTTTGAGAAAAATACTGGCTATTAATCATGCTTTTTCTGACAGTGACCGGCTTCCCCACAAAATCTCCATTCTGGGCATTGGGAAAGTGAAAGTCAACTGCTCCCATGTGAACCTAAACAGGGAGACCAAAGGGCACTGCTGAGTGGACGCGGCTGCTGCAGAGATCTGTTAGAGCGAGATGGCAGGGGAGCAGCGCTCTGCTGGGACTGCATGACAGTCAGAATGAGTGGGTGCTACCTTCCCCTCATGTGCTCCGAGAGAAAAACCAGTTACCACACCTATGGTGAGGCTGTTAAGAAACCCTCTGCTGATCTGCACTGAGGCTGGGGAAATGCCAATCCAGCCACTGTTGATCTCTCTGAATTTAATCACTGGGGCAACTAGACCAAGGCAGGATACAGACAAAAATGAGTGCCCTTTTGTCTTAACACTCAGACTCCTGGTGATTGGTGTTGGGGGTTTTCCTAATAACAGTACTAGCTACTACTGTGAGAGACAGGGAGGCCCTTAATGAGCCTGCCAGATTTTAGAGAACATTTAGTCCTGATGAGGGTGCCTGTGGGCTCAGAGTCACCTTTATGAGTCTTTAAGTTTCGTGGATTAAAAAATTAAACTACGCCATTAAACTAGGACATAAAGGTACAAATTAGACAAAGGAATCTTAGTTTCTTATTCATACGACAGTTCTTACTTTGCATGCAGTATGCACACAATGATTGCTAAAGGGATGAATCAACAGTGAAGATCACTATTATTATATAATAGGTCTAGCAAAGAAACAATGAGAATATTAAAGAGCTCTTGAAGGTTACGCTTAGTATCTCCATGCACTATATGTATGAACGCACAAAGTATTTTCATCATCATAGCTAACATACACTGAGAACCCATGTACCACACATTGTTATAAATGCTATAGAAAAATAGGCTGACTTATTTAATCCTAGCCACCACCTTCTAAAGCCAGTTCTATTACCCTTATTTTACAGATGAGGGAACTGCACAGAGATTTTAAGTAACTTGTCCAAGATCACAGAGAGCAAGGATTAAAGCCCTGGTAGTCTGGATACAAAGCCTACAGCTTTAACCACTACGTTATGCTGCTTCTAAGAGATACCGTCTCACGTAGCATTTGTGAAATCCAGATGCACTCTATGCTTGCTGTATATATCTAACACGGTGATTCCTTTTTTCCTCAAGAAGCTGTTTTTATATCAGTGGTTCATCTTACAGTTGACTGTGTCTTAAAGAGTCAAGGAAATACGGCACAGGGGATTTGCAGGCAGTCATTTGACTTCTTTGGGAATTAGTTTTTTCATCTATAGAATGAAATAATTGAACCAGGTTCCTGTAAGATTCTTTCACATCTGTGGTTACCCTTCACTGTAATATGAGCCATGTGATTGGTAATGCTGCTTTAAAACAACTAAGAATACAAGTGATTTTGTATGAAAACGCACATACTTACTTCCTTCCGATATCGAGGCCCGTCTTCAGGATAACGTCATACCGGAAAGACTGTACTACTTTGTCCAGGTCTTTATAGTCTTTGACCTCACTGGGGTTGTCCTCGGGCTCCTCTTCCAGCTCACTCATCTCATTATGGTCCCTCTCTTCATCAGAGTCCCCTTCATCTTCCACTTTTTGTAGAGTCTTTTTAGTGGATTTTTTAGAGCTTATATTACTTTTGAGTCTTATGGAAAATGGGAGAATATATTCTGGAGATATTAAAAGCCCTGGGAGTCTCAGGGAGAAAATGTTATGGAGGAGTGTTTTATAATTCGATGCATTTAACTTAGCAGTAGACAAATATAAGTATCGACTCCAGGAGGCACAGCCTTTATATGAGGGTGTCCCTCGCAGTGCTCTGCAGAGTCCAATCCAGGCATCTGGCTTTCTTAAAACACTGCTGGGCAGTCTGACACTAGTCATGGCCATGGCACATACTACCTGAAACAGACAACTCAGTCTTACTTCACAAGTCTGGGATCTTGGCTGTCTTACTACATAAACCATATACACGGTGAACACATTACAGCTGATGCTGTACTATGTTCCCTCCTACAAAAGGCCATGCTGGTCCTCATGAACCAAGGCCATGCACACTGTACCCGGTGAGTCTTCCGGCTGTACTTAATGTACTAACCTCACAGGATGGTCATGAAGGTCAAACTGGATGCCAATACATGTGAAAACACAGGTTCCACTCTTCTTACCCCCCCAAATTAGCTTGGGTGCTGACTGCTCAGTGCTTTCCCCCCTCCCCCTTAGGCTATGTTGTGTGGCTTGCAGGCTCTCAGTTCCCCGACCAGGGATTAAACCTGAGCCCCAGCAGAGAAAAGTCCAGAATCCTAACCACTAGGCCACCAGGGAACTCCCTTAATGATTTATTTTAGGAAAAAAAAAAAAATCTCAGAACAAGAAACACTATCTACTGATATACATTACAATAATGGACTTTGCCAAGGATACCAGATCATCACTTTATAAAACCCAGAGTAAGTCTCTAAACTTTCAACCTCCAACTGCAGCAAATCAGAGCTAGGAATGAACAAACTGTACAGATCTGCATTCTACCCGCTTTCACACCTTCTTCCTAATAGATTCATTAGCTAGCAGAGAAAGAAAGGGCCTGGAGACCCACTAACTAGGTAACTGTTTCCTGAGGCACTGAGGTGCTGTCATGCCACATGTCCTGTATGCTCCACTGCGGGAGGCCTCTTGGAAGACTGCTCCTGGTTTCCTTTAGACTTTGTTCCAGGCATCTTGAACCTTGTATGTTGTATCATTTTGCTGTTGTAAATCATAGCCATGACCCATAGCTGAGTCCTGTTGAGTCTTTCCAGTAAAATCAGTGAACCTAGAGGTGGTCTTGGGGATCCTGACATAGTATCTGACTGCCTGTTCGACATCCATTTGGATGTATAACAGGGACTTCTCTCTTAATTGGCCCTGAAACAAACTCTGATGTATCTCCAACCCCAAATCTGCTCTAGCTGCAGCTGTCTCCATCTCAGTTAAGTAACTCCACCCTTCTAGTTCCTGAGAAGGAAAGCTTCCAGTCACTCTTGACTCTTTCCCCCCTACTCAGATCCATTATGTCAGGAAACCATGTTGGCTTATCTCCAAAACCAAAACATTTGGTTTCCCTTTCACCATTTCCACTGTTACCACAGATTGAGGCCTCTGTCTATCATCAGGGTTACTACCAAGGCTCCATCACAGTCTGTTCTCCATACAGCAGTCAGTCAGAGTGACTCTTTTAAAAAGGAATTTGTATCATGTCTCTCCTTCCCTTACAATCCTACAAAAGCACTGAGAAAGCAAACTCCCTCCCTTGCCCTATAGGCCCTGGGTGATCTGGCCCCTCCATTTCCTCTCTGACCTCATCTCTGCCTCTCTCACCCTTGCTTACTCAGCTCCTTCCTGAAGATCCTCTGTACACAACAGGCAAACTTCTGGGTAGACCCCTTTGTTCCAGGTGCCCTAGTACACCCTTAGTCCAGGTTACTTGCAGGGGTAACTCATTTTTAACTCAGTGAAGTCTACTCATTCCAACTCCATTTAACAGGTATCTTGTCCTCCCAGTCTCCCCTGTTCTACTTTCTTCCATCATAGCCTATCTGCTATGTTATATAATTTACCGGTTTTCTGTTTTTTTTTTTTTTTTTATGACTCTGCTAATAGAATATAAACTGTTCACTGGAGCTTTTTTCCTCTGCTCAAGCCCAAGTGCCCAGAATAGTGCCTGGCACGTGGTAAGTGCTTGATTAAATACTGTGAAGTGAAAGCACAGCAAAAGAATTGGTGCAACAGAATGAAGAGCAAAGATGGGGCTGGGTTGACGGGTAAGAGGTTAGATCGCCAGGAGCCTTCCATATCAAAGCGTGGACTTATCCAGGGAGCGTGAGAGTTACAGAAAGATCTTAGGTAGGGAAGTGATCCGACAGTAGTGCTTTTTAAAAGATTTCTTTGGCGCGACGGCGTGGACATAAAGGGATGATCGCCGCAGGAAGCCTGAGGGAGGTTTTGACTGAGATCTTCGGGCGAGATATAAAATCTGTGAACTAACCAAGTCTGAAAGAAAACGAATGGAATGCAGAGGCGACGCTGTCCTGAACCCGCAGGACACTTGGAATCGCTCCACGTTCCTGAGCCTGTTAACTACTCCGAGTGGAGAACCTGATTGAACTGCTTTTAGGTCAATTGCAACTAAAAATCTTCTCTTGGCGACCTCAGAGGCTGACAAACTGCTGAGACAAGGTCACGTTCCCTTCGCTCCCTCCCTACCCCCTAGGGCTGCGCACCTTCGCAGGTTCTCAAGGTCAAGGGAAACTGGACACCAGAGTCCTCGAGCTTGCGGTCTGAGTCTGCAGCCAGCAGGAGCAGCCAGACCCAGGAGCGGACAGCCTTGGCCCCCCGGGTCCACGGGGCGTCCCGAGCTGGCCGGGCCGAGGCAGGAAGCGAGACACTCACGCGGAGGCCTGGCGCGAGCGCCGCCGGGGGAGAGGAGCTCGCCGCTCCCGTATCTGCCGCGTGCGCGCGATGAAGCAACAGAAGGGGGCGCGGGCCGGGGTCACCGCTGGCCGGGCAGGGGCGCAGTTACCTGCACGTCAGCGCGGCTCCTCCCCCCCCGCCCCGCGGCCTCGCCGACCGCCTGCTTCCAGGCCCCGCCCTGCCTTGGCCCCGCCCCTTCCGTCGGCGCCGGCGCGTTGAGAGCGGGCTGGGCGAGGCGCAGGGGCGCGGTGGCGGCGGCGCAGCGACCCCTGCTGCAAGCCCTGTCTAGGAGGACTGCGTGGGGAGGATCGATTAGCTGTGAGCTGAACCGGAAGCCACCTCTGGGTGACTGATTCCACGTGGTTGAAGAGAGGTGGTTTTTTTTTGATAAGTAACTTACTTTTTATTGAAGTATAGTTGATGTATAATACTGCATAAATTATGGGTGTACACAATAGTGATTCAGTTTTTAAAGATTATACTCATTTGCTGTATTCCCCTTGTTTTATAAAATATTCTTGTAGTTTATTTTATTTTATTTTTTTAAATAGTTATTATTTATTTATTTGGCTGCATCAGGTCTTAATCAAGGCACATGGCATCTTTATTGTGTCACGCGGGATCTTTTTTTGTGGCTCACAGACTTTCTAGTTGTTGCATGTAGGTGTAATTGCTTCATGGCATGTGGGATCTTAGTTCCCCGATCAGGGATTGAACCCACATTTCCTGCATTGCAGGGCAGATTCTCAACCACTGGACCATCAGGGAAGTCCCTCTTGTAGTTTATTTTAAACTGAGTAGTTTGTGCCTGTTAATCCTGTATTTCTATATTGCCCCTCCCCCTTCCCTCTCTCTACTGTTATTTATCCTGCTAGTTTGTTTTCTGTATGTGTGAATCAGCTTTTTTTTTATTATATTCCCTGGTTGTACTTTTTAGATTCCACATACAAGTGATATACAGTATTTGCCTTTCTCTGACTTATTTCACTTAGCATAATGCCCTCCAAATCATCCATGTTGTTGTAAATGGCAAATTTTCATTCTTTTTTGCAGCTGAGTAGTATTCCATTATACTTGTACCACATCTTCTTTATTCATTCTTCTGTTGAATTAGTGTTTTTTTTTTTAATATATATCCAGGATCAGAATTGCTGGGGCACATGGTAGTTCTATATTTAGTTTTCTGAGAACCTGCCATACTGTTTTCCACAGTGGCTGCATCAGTTTGCATTCCCACTATGTACAAGGATTTCCCTTTCTCCAGTCCTCACCAATGTTTGTTACTTGTGTTCTTTCTGATGATAGCCATTCTGACATGTCTGTGATGGTATCTCATTGTGGTTTTAATTTGCATTTCTCTGGTGATTAGCAATGTTGAGCATATTTTCATGTGCTTGCTGGCAATCTGCATTTCCTCTTTGGAAAAATCTCTGTTCAGTTCTGTTCCATTTTAAAATCAGGTTGTTTGGTTTTTTGATGCCAAGTTGAATGAACTGTTTTTATATGTTGGATATTAACCCCTTCTTTGTCATATCATTTGTAAAATTTTTCTTCCACTTAACAGTACCATTTATGCAAAAGCTTTTCAGTTTAATTAGGTTCCATTCATTTATTTTTGCTTTTTATTTCCTTTGTTTGGGGAGAAGGCTCAAAAAAAAATCTACTGTGAAGTATGTCAAACAGTGTTCTGCCTGTGTTTTCCTCTAGGAATTTTATGGTATCAGGTGTTACATTTAGTATTTAATCCACTTTGAGTATTACTGCATATGGTATAAGAGAATGTTCTAATTTCATTCTTTTTCATGTAGCTGTCCAGTTTTCATAGCACCACTTATGGAATAGACTCTTTTCTCCGCTGTGTATTCTTAGCTTCTGTGTCATAGATAATTGGCCTTTAGTGCGTGGGTTTATTTCTGGGAAGACAGCTTTTTTAAATGCTGTGAGCCTTGAGTTTTCCAGGATCACCAACCCCTTAGAACATCTTTGAGAGTTATAGATGTTGTCTCCAGAAAAATGCACATACTCCCCAGAATTTATAACCTGCTTGGTTGCATTTGTGCAGTAAGCAAAGGCACTTACAAATTATATCTGGTGCTGAAGTGATAAAACTTCATGTATTATATGAATTTATTACAGGAAGGGGGACCCCTTCCAGGGCCCAAAAGGGGGCTCTTGTCTAACACTTGGAAATGAATTGTCCAAGGAGACACACATACTGACAAAGCAAAGATTTTATTGGAAAGGGGTGTCTGGGCAGAGAGCAGTCGGGTAAGGGAACCCAGGAGAACTGCTCTGCCACATGGCTTGCAGTCTCAGGCTTTATGATGATAGGATTAGTTTCCCTGTTGTCTTTGACTCATTCTGACTCAGAGTCCTTCCTAGGGGTGCATGCCTTGTTCAGCCAGGAGGATGCCAGCAAGGATTCTGGGAGGTGGTGTCTCCTTTTGACCTTTCCCAAACTCTTCTGATTGGTAGTGGCTTATTCCTTCTGTGTTCCTTACTAGGACCTCCTGTCCTAAAACAACTCATACAAATAGTTACTATAGTACCTGGCGAGGGTACGCAGTCCACTCAGTGTGCTTCTCCTAACGAATTCAGATTATACTGTTGACGTTTTAAACAGGTGATACACATTTACTAGTTTAAGTCATTTGTAAGAGACTATAGATACATTGTTAAATCTGCCAGTAATAGGAGTTAATCAGTATTATTATCAACTGAGAAAATTGCTGTGTGATTATGTATGATTTTGGAAGGAGATAAAAGAATACAGTACTGTTGGATTACATAAAATCAACTTATTCACTGGTCTTTAGAAAAATCAACATTTTGTTAGATGACTATTTTTAACTTTATATTGATAAATAATATTAAAAAAAAGTGCTGTGAGGTTAAGAAGTAGTTTTGTGAGTGTACACACATATTTGTGATTTTTAAATTTTTTTCACAGAAACTGGCTCCTGCTGTGGCACATTGTAGTTCTGACTAGTGTAGACCACCCAGAGTGCCAAGTTTACATTCCCTCATAGGGCTACACTAGGTCAGACGAAAAGACACTGAGAATTGAACTGACAGTTAAGCTTACAAGTCTGGACTCCAGCCTTTAATATAGCTCAAATATTTCAATTTTACATAAAGCAATGACTAAATCAGAGCACTTTTAATTTTACATATAGGTGAGTTTTAAGTTATTTTTTAATTTTTTCAGCCACACCGCTTGGCTTGCAGAATCTTAGCTCCCCAACCAAGGATTGAACCCAGGCTATGGAAGTGAAAATGCCAAGCCTTAACCAGTGGGCCACCAAGGAATTCCCTCTGTGACATTTCTTAAATTGTAGTTCTGAGAGTCAGGATGTCTCTGGCCAGAGGATCATAAACCAGGTGGCCAGGGCTCTCTGAATTTATTGTGCCATCAAGAAACAACATGAGTTTATGTGTTTGTGATGCTGTCTGTTGATGGACTATGACTTCTTTCTAGGTTTTTTGTTGGTTTTTGGTTTTGATATAATTGCAAATGTGCTCATGAATTGCTTTTTTATTTTCAAGTTTTAATTATTTTTTTTAAAGTACTAGCTTCTTTTTTTTTTTCAAATAAAACCCACAAAGGTACTTTTTTTTTTCTTTGCAATATTGTGTTGTTTTTGCCACACATTGACATGAATCCGCCATGGGTATACATGTGTTCCCCTTCCAGAACCCCCCTCCCACATCCCTCTCGATTCCAGCCCTCTGGGTCATCCCAGTGCACCAGCCCTCAGCACCCTCTATCAATCCTGGGCTGGCGATTCATTTCACATATGATAATTTACATGTTTCAATGCCGTTCTCCCATATCCCACCCTCACCCTCTCCCATAGAGTCCAAAAGACTGTTCTATACATCTGCATCTCTTTTGCTGTCTCGCACACAGGGTTCTCATTACCATCTTTGTAAATTCCATATATATTCGTCAGTATACTGTATTGTTGTTTTTCCTTCTGGCTTATTTCACTCTGTGTAATAGGCTCCAGTTTCATCCACTTCATTAGACCTGATTCGAATGTATTCTTTTTAATGTCTGAGTAATATTCCATTGTGTATATGTACCACAGCTTTCTTATCCATTTGTCTGTTGATCGGCATCTAGGTTACATCCATGTCCTGGCTATTGTAAACAGTGCAGCGATAAACATTGGGGTACACGTGTCTCTTTCAGTTCTGGTTTCCTCGGTGTGTATGCTCAACAGTGGGATTGCTGGGTCATATGGCAGTTCTATTTCCAGTTTTCTAAGGAATCTCCACACTGTTCTCCATAGTGGCTGTACTAGTTTGCATTCCCACCAACAGTGTAAGAGGGTTCCCTTTTCTCCACATCCTCTCCAGCATTTATTGCTTGTAGACTTTTGGATGGCAGCCATTCTGACTGGTATGAAATGGTACCTCATTGTGGTTTTGATTTGCATTTCTCTGATAATGAGTGATGTTGAGCATCTTTTCATGGTTTGTTAGCCATTTGTATGTCTTCTTTGGAAAACTGTTTAGGTCTTTGGCCCACTTTTTGATTGGGTCGTTTATTTTTCTGGAACAGCTATCCTACTCAAACTCCTCCAGAAAATTGCAGAGGAAGGTAAACTTCCAAACTCATTCTATGAGGCCACCATCACCCTGATACCAACCAAAACCTGACAAAGATGCCACAAAAAAAAGAAAACTACAGGCCAATATCACTGATGAACATAGATGCAAAGATCCTTAACAAAATTCTAGCCAACAGAATCCAGCAACACATTAAAAACATCATACATCATGACCAAGTAGGCTTTATCCCAGGGATGCAAGGATTGTTCAATATCTGCAAATCAATCAGTGTAATACACCACATTAACAAATTGAAAAATAAAAAGTGCATGATTATCTCAATAGATGCAGAGAAAGCCTTTGACAAGGTTCAATATCCATTTATGATAAAAACCCTCCAAAAAGCAGGAATAGAAGGAACATACCTCAACATAATAAAAGCTATATATGACAAACCCACAGCAAACATTATCCTCAATGGTGAAAAATTGAAAGCATTTCCCCTAAAGTCAGGAACAAGACAAGGATGCCCACTCTCACCACTATTCAACATAATTTTGGAAGTCATGGCCACAGACATCAGAGCAGAGAAAGAAATAAAAGGAATCCAGATTGGAAAAGAAGAAGTAAAACTCTCACTGTTTGCAGATGACATGATCCTCTACATAGAAAACCCCAAAGACTCCACCAGAAAATTACTAGAGCTAATCAGTGAATATAGTAAAGTTTCAGGATACAAAATCAACACGCAGAAATCCCTTGCATTCCTATACACTAACAATGAGAAAACAGAAAGAGAAATTAAGGAAACAATTCCATTCACCATCGAAACAAAAAGAATACTTAGGTATATATCTGCCTAAAGAAACAAAAGACCTATATATAGAAAACTATAAGCCACTGATGAAAGAAATCAAAGAGGACACAAACAGATGGAGAAATATACCGTGTTCATGGATTGGAAGAATCAATATAGTGAAAATGAGTATACTACCCAGAGCAATCTATAGATTCAATGCAATTCCTATCAAGCTACCAGAGGTCTCTTTCAGAGAACTTGAACAAATAATTTCACAATTTGTATGGAAATACAAAAAACCTTGAATAGCCAAAGCAATCTTGAGTAAGAAGAGTGGAGCTGGAGGAATCAACCTGCCTCACTTTAGGCTATACTACAAAGCCACAGTCATTATGGTACTGGCACAAAGACAGAAATATAGATCAATGGAACAAAATAGAAAGCCCAGAGATAAATCCACACACCTATGGACACCTTATCTTTGACAAAGAAGGCAAGAATATACAATGGAGAAAAGACAATCTCTTTAACAAGAAGTGCTGGGAAAACTGGTCAACCACTTCTAAAAGAATGAAACTAGAACACTTTCTAACACCATACACAAAAAATAAACTCAAAATGGATTAAAGATCTAAACTTAAGACCAGAAACTATAAAACTCCTAGAGGAAAGCATAGACAAAACACTCTCCAACATAAACCAAAGCAGGATCCTCTATGACCCACCTCCCAGAATGTTGGAAATAAAAACAAAAATAAACAAATGGGACCTGTTTAAATTAAAAGCTTCTGCACAACAAAGGAAACTAAAAGCAAGGTGAAAAGGCAGCCTTCAGAATGGGAGAAAATAATAGCAAATTAAGCAACGGACAAACAATTAATCTGAAAAATATATAAGCAACTCCTGCAGCTCAATTCCAGAGAAATAATTTACTATTTTTTTTAACAGAAGAAAATCAAACAGTGTAACATGTATACATGCAAGAGACCCAGAAAAACTAAGTCACGAAAATGGTTGAAATATCATTCTGAGCTAAAGATAAAAGAGGATGTAGAGGATGGGAAATTAGAAGTGGTCAAGCAGGAGATGGCAAGAGTGAACATTGACATTTTAGGAATCAGTGAACTAAAATGGACTGGAACGGACAAATTTAATGCAGATGACCATTATATCTACTATTGTGGGCAAGAATCACATAGAAGTAATGGAGTAGCCTTCATAGTCAATACAAGAATCCGAAATGCAGTACTTGGTTGCAGTCTCAAAAAGGACAGAATGATCTCTTTGTTTCCAAGGCAAACAATTCAGTTACACAGTAATCCAAGTCTGTGACCCAACCAGTAATGCTGAAGAAGCTGAAGTTGAAGGGTTCTATGAAGACCTACAAGCCCTTCTAGCACTAACACCCAAAAAAGATGTCCTTTTCATTATGAAGTGAAGTGAAGTGAAGTTTCTCAGTCATGTCCGACTCTTTGTGACCCCGAGGACTGTAGACTACCACGCCCCTCCATCCATGGGATTTTCCAGGCAAGAATACTGGAGTGGGTTGCCATTTCCTTTTCCAGAGGATCTTCCCAACCCAGGGATTGAACCCGAGTCTCCTGCATTGTAGGCAGATGCTTTACCATCTGAGCCGCCAGGGACGTCTCCTTTTCATTATAGGGGATTGGAATGCAAAAGTAGGAAGTTAAGAGATACCTGGAATAACAGGAAAATTTGGCCTTGGAGTACAGAATGAAGCAAGGCAAAAGCTAACAGTTTTGCCAAGAGAACGCACTGGTCATAGCAAACACCTTCTTCCAACAACACAAGAGAAGACTCTACACACACATGGACATCTCCAGATGGTGGATACTGAAATCAGAATGATTATATTCTTTACAGCCAAAGATGGAGAAGCTCTATACAGTCAGCAAAAACAAGACTAGGAGCTGACTGTGGCTCAGATCATGAACTCCCTATTGCAAAATTCAGGCTTTAATTGAAGAAAGTAGGGAAAACCACTAGACCATTCAGGTATGAAGTAAATCAAATCCCTTATGATTATACAATGGAAGTGACAAATAGATTGAAGGGATTAAATCTGATAGACAGAGTGCCTGATGAACTATGGACAGAGGTTTGTGACATTGTACAGGAGGCAGTGATCAAGACCATTCCCAAGAAAAAGAAATGCAAAAAGAGAATGGTTGTTTGAGGAGGCCTTATAAATAGCTAAGAAAAGGAGAGAAGCAAAAGGCAAAGGAGAAAAGGACAGATATACCCATTTGAATACAGAGTTTCGAAGAACACAAGGAGAGATAAGAAAGCCTTCCTCAGTGATCAATGCAAAGAAACAGAGGGAAACAATAGAATGGGAAAGACCAGAGATCTCTTCAAGAAAATTAGAGATACTAAGGGAACATTTCATGAAAAGATGGGCTTGAATAAGGACAGAAATGGTATGGACCTAATAGAAGCAGAAGATATTAAGAAGAGGTGGTAAGAATACACAGAAGAACTGTACGAAAAAGATCTTCACAACCCAGATAATCACGATGGTGTGATCACTCACCTAGAGCCAGACATCTTGGAATGTGAAGCCAAGTGAGCCTGAGGAAGCATCACTACGAACAAAGCTAGTGGAGGCGATGGAATTCCAGTTGAGCTATTTCAAATCCTAAAAGATGATGCTGTGAAAATGCCACACACAATATGCCAGCAAATTTGGAAAACTTGGCAGTGGCCACCAGACTGGAAGAGGTCAGTATTCATTTCAGTCCCAAAGAAGGGCAATGCCAAAGAATGTTCAAACTACCACACAATTGCATTCATCTCATACACTAGCAAAGTAATGCTCAAAATTCTCCAAGCCAGGCTTCAACAGTACATGAACCATGAACTTCTATATGTTCAAGCTGGTTTTAGAAAAGACAGAGGAACCAAAGATCAAATTGCCAATATCCATTGGATCATCGAAAAGCACGAGAGTTCCAGAAGATTATCTACTTCTGCTTCATTGACTATGCTAAAGCCTTTGACTGTGTGGATCACAATAAACTGTGGAAAATTCTTCAAGAGATGGGAATACCAGACCACCTTACCTGCCCCCTGAGAAATCTGTATACAGGTTATAAAGCAACAGTTAGACTGGACATGGAACAACAGACTAGTTCTAAATTGAGAAAGGAGTATAGCAAGGTTGTATATTGTCATCCTGCTATTTAACTTTTATGCAGAGTACATCATGGGAGATGCTGGGCTGGATGAAGCACAAGCTGGAATCAAGATTGCAGGGAGAAATGTCAATAACCTCAGATATGCAGATGACACTACCCTTATGGCAGAAAGTGAGGAGGAACTAAAGATCCTCTTGATGCAAGTGAAAGAGGAAAGTGAAAAAGTTGGCTTAAAATTCAGCATTCAAAGAGCTAAGATGATGGCATCCAGTCCCATCACTTCATGGAAAATAAATGGGGAAACAATGGAAACAGTGGCAGACTTTATTTTCTTGGTCTCCAAAATCACTGCAGATGGTGACTGCAGCCATGAAATTAAAAGACACTTGCTCCTTGAAAGAAAAGTTATGACCAACCTAGACAGCATATTAAAAAGCAGAGACAGTACTTTGCCAACAAAGGTCTGTCTAGTCAAAGAAATGGTTTTTCCAGTAGTCATGTATGAATGTGAGAGCTGGACCATAAAGAAAGCTGAGCGCCCAAGAACTGATGCTTTTAAACTGTGGTGTTGGTGAAGACTCTTGAGAGTCCCTTGGTCTTCAAGGAGATCCAACCAGTCAATCCTAAAGGAAATCCATTTTGAATATTCATTGTAAGGACTGTTGCAGAAACTGGAGCTCTAATACTTTGGTCACCTGATTTGAAGAAGTGACTCATTGGAAAAGACCCTGATGCTGGGAAAGATTGAAGATGGGAGAAGGGGACGACAGAGGATGAGATGGTTGGATGGCATCACTGATTCAATGGACATGAGTTTGAGCAAGCTTTGGGAGTCAGTGATGTACAGGGAAGCCTGGCGTGCTTTAGTCCGCAGGGTTGCAAACAGTTGGACACAACTAAGCAACTGAACTGAACTGAGCTGATCCAAAGATACTTAAATTTTCAGACAAAGGCAGACTATAAAACCTTTTGCTACTCACCAGGGGTGGGGTGGGGGAGGAGAGGGGGGTGGGGTTCTTGAGGGGCACTAACCTACTCTGTTCCCCCTTTGCCTGGCAAAGTAGTGAAATCACTCTTTCTCCTTTATAACTCTGTCTCTGTATTTCTGGTGCATAGAGAGCCAAGATTTTGGCAACACCTGCACTGTTGTTTTTTGACTGCTCCTCCCTGGTCTCTCCATCTTCTCCCTTACCTATTAGCAGTTGTGTGAATCTGCCCTTTGGGACTCAGCAAAGGTCATGAAGACTGGAGTCTGTTCTCTACAAACAGTGCCCAGGAGCCTTACAGGGTCCTGCCTGGTTTCAGTCACATGGCCTTCTTCCCTGTCTGTATCCTGTGACTCTCAGTCTGCAAGAGTCTCAACCTCAGGCAGTTTCTAGGGTGATGAGTGTCTAATGGTTCTCTTCTACCTGGAGATAGGAGGAGGAAGCTGTCATAAGGGAAAATTTATACCCTTCCTTTAGGCAAGATTCCTTCCCTGGTGGCTCAGATTGTAAAGAATCTGCCTGCAATGCAGGAGACCCAGGTTCGATCCCTAGGTCAGGAAGATCTCGTGAAGAAGGAAATGGCCACCCACTCCAGTATTCATATTCTTGCCTGGAGAATCCCATGGACAGAGGAGCATGGTGGGCTACAGTTCATGGGATCGCAAAGAGTCAGACATAACTGAGCTAGTAACAGTTTCTTTCACTTAGGCAAAAGGGGGAAGGAAGAGACCTTTTCTTGCATCTGCTGTTTCTTAGTTGCCTTCAACTCAAAATAATCCTTATGTTAAAGTGAGATACTCTGATCCCCTTCATAGTTGTCTATACTTATCATTAATGATTAACACAGTATGCTTTTTGTTTAAAAAATCCTTCCCAACCTTGAAGTCATGAAGGTGTTCTTTTATAGTTTCTTCAACAGTTCTAGTTTTATCTCTCATGTTTAAGTCTCTGTTCCATTTGGAATTATTTTTTTATGTATGGTGAGGGACAAAGATTCAATTTCATCTTTTTCCTGAGAACCACTAGTTATCTCAGCCTGTTTTGCTGATAAGTATTCTTTCACCAGTGGTCTGAATGACGCCTCTGTCACATGCTGAGTATTCACATATGTGTATATGTGTTTCTCAGTTCTTTGTTATAGTCCATTGGTCCCTATACCAAAGCTACATAATTTTAATATAACAGCTTTGTATGAATTTGTGTCCCAAAACCAATTCTAAAAATACGGCTTGTCCATGAAAGTTTTTTAAAGGAAGAATCATTTGAGGAGGGGGCCAGAGTCTTTGGGCTTCCCTGGTGGCTCAGATAGTAAAGAATCTGCCTGCAATGCAGGACACCTGGATTCAATCCCGGGGTTGGGAAGATCCCCTGGAGAAGGGAATAGTTACCAACTCCAGTATTTTTGCCTAGAGAGTTCCATGAGGAGCCTGGCAGGGTAGAGTCCATGGGGTTGCAAAGAGTCAGACACAACTGAGAGACTTTCACTTTCAGAGTCTGTCATCTTCCACTGTGTGCAGACTTTCTTCTGGTTGGTTGGTGGTTAGGTACCAAGGTGGTGTTCCAGGAAGCTTGTGCTCAGCCCAAAGTTAGCATCCTCCACGTGGGTGGGGGCCTTAGTTCCTACAGAAGAACTCAAAGATATTGTTATATATGACATATATTCCTTGAGAAGGAACCAGGACACTGCGCTATTGTTTTTTTGACTGTTCCTCCTTTGTTACTATATTCCCTCCCTTCTCTGGTTAGCAGCTGTTGGCATCTGCCCTTCAGAACTCAGGGAAGATCAAGGAAGCTAAATGAAGTTTGTTTCTTACAAACAAGCAATAGGGGAAGTGAAACAAATTTATACCCAGGAGACCCCACAGGGTCCTGATCTGTTTCAGTCCCCCCCTTTCTTTTATGCTCCTCAATCCTGAGAAGAACAGGTATGGGCCAAGAAAAGGAATAACATTTTGAATAGAGAGGTAATTCCTAAAGCCGGCAGAGGAACTAAATGTTCGGGGAAACTCAGTTTCGCTTCTTGCTAGTGTTTAGCAATGCAATTAAGTTTGATATATGGAACTCATATTGAGCCACCTCACTGTGTTCTCATTTATTATATATTGGTGGGTTTTGTGTTTGTTTTTCTGTATAAAGTTGGGACTTTCTATGTGGACAATCATATTACCTATGTAGGATAACAGTTTTGTTTCTTCTTTTTTAATATTTTTACTTCCTAAATCCTTTTCTTGTCTCCCTCTGTTGGTTAAGTGCTCTGATACAATGTTGAACAAAAGCAGTTATAGTATCATTTTTCCTCCTTCTAAAAGTAATGCTTGTAGTTTTATTTTTTACCATTGAAAGTGATATTTGCTAATGATTTTTGGCACATACTTTTTTTTCAGGTTAAGAAACACCTTTCGATACTTATTTTACTATAGAGTATTTTATATATTTTAATCAAGAATGGATTTTGAATCTTATCAAATTACTTTTCCTCATGTTTTGAGAAGTTTATATGATTTTTCTCCTTTAGTATGTTAATGTGATAAAGTGTATGCATAGACTTTCTAATGTTAAAACATTCTTGTATAAACCCAACTTGTTCATTAAAAACTCCCTTATGACATTTATATTTAAAGTGTTTTTCTTGCTGACGACATAGGAGAGTTGTGTTTTTTGGTTTACTCTGATACTCTTGTGAATTTCATTTGCTAGTAATTTGTGTAGGATTTATGTATCTGTGGGCAAAATTAGCCTCTTATCTTTCGTATACTATCTTTGAATAGCTTTAGAATCTCACTTATATCAAGAATGTTGCTTTTCTTTCATACTCTGGAAGAATTTATATAAGACTGGAATAATGTTATTTCTCCCATCCAAGTACTAACCAGGCCCGACCCTGCTTAGCTTCCGAGATCAGACGAGATCGGGCACGTTCAGGGTGGTATGGCCGTAGACTGGAATAATGTTATTTCTTTAAAGTCTGGTAGGTTATATCTATATGTCTTGACTCAGGGGTATATGTAGGTGTGTGTGTGTGCATATGTATTAAGATTTTTATTTATTGATTCAGTTATTTTTAAAAATAGGACTATCCAGGCTTCCTATTTCTTGAATTTTTAAGTTTTAAGTTAAAATTTTGTCAATTATTTCATTGTGTGTATTTCCTAATTAAATGACATAAGATTGTTCATAATTTAAAAAAATCTTTGAAAATTTCTGATATATTTGTTTACCTCCTTTATTCTTTTTCTTGATCCATCTTGCCAGAGGTTGTCACTTTTAATACTGTTTTAAAACATCCAACTTTTGGCTTTTAAAAATCATTTTGATTATGCCTTTGGTTTTTAGTTTCTTTTTTCTTTATCATTTTTTTCCTTTTACTTTCTATGGACTTATTTCATTGTAGTTTCCTAACTTCTTTAGTTAGATGCCTGTCTCATCAACTTTTATCTTCTCTTACCTTCTAATAAGCAATTAAAAGTATATATTCCCCTCTAAGAATTGCTTTAACTTTACACACAAATATTGTCAATACTATTCTTTGTTTAGTTTTTTTTTTTGATAGACAAACATCAGTTTTTTTTTCTTTTAAATTCCCAGAACAGGAGAAGGAAATGCAACCCACTCCAGTATTCTTGCCTGGAAAAGTCCATGGACAGAGGAGCCTGGTGGGCTGCAGTCCATGGGGTTACATGACTGAGCATGCGTGCATAAGGGTGGAGGGAGATGGGTTGGTAGCAGTAAATTGGTAGAACTAAAAAAATAAAAAATA
Source organism: Antilocapra americana (assembly GCA_007570785.1). Taxonomy (NCBI): domain Eukaryota; kingdom Metazoa; phylum Chordata; class Mammalia; order Artiodactyla; family Antilocapridae; genus Antilocapra; species Antilocapra americana. The sequence continues at coordinate 40,014,102 of ML662442.1, forward strand.
AATTCCCCAAATGAGGTCCAGCCAAATTTATTGATTAGTGGATTTTTTTCTTTTTTCAAGAGATGAAAAGTGAGATTCAAAGTGTATACTACTGGTTACAACTGATTTAATAGCTTGAAAAAATGATAATACAGAAGTATGAATGTAATACAAAAAGACAAGATTTTAAAACTGTATTTTAGGAACATCACTATAATAAAGATACGTTAAAAGATTCATTAAAACCAGGAGTGTGCTACTCTAGTTCAGAAAAGAACTCATAAGGCAGTCCAAACTGATGCTATTAATAGTTAAGGAAAAGGGTCTGTTTTTCGGAAGCATGTCCAGACAGATACCAGTACAAAGAAATGCGAACAGTAAGTACCTGTCTCCTCTTATTACTCAATGAGGTGTCAAAGGTGAAATGACTAGGTTAACAACTTAAGCTTTCTCCAAGGATTTGTAGTACTCCATCAGCACAGTCCAGGCCTTAGGAGCCATGAAACGTTCAAGAGATTTCTGGCCTTCTTGGGCAAAGTTTTTGCATTTGTGTTTTGAAGACTAAATTCAAAGTCTTCATGGTGCTCAGTGTCACAGTAGTCCATCTGCCGCTTTTTCTTGTTATGAGCTGCAACTTGACAGGGAACTATTTCCAAAGTAATCAGACCGGGGCCATAGTCAGCATTTGGGTGCCATCAGTCTGCTCATAAAGATCCTTCCCTGTTTCTGGATGGGGCATGCCAGCAGAGTCTTGGCCAACAATGTAAAAGTTGGCTCCCACAACCATCGGTGCTCTGCAATGCCACTGGACCTCAGTTGGTTCAGCATAAATCACGGGAGACGGGAAGATGACCACCGCGGTGGTCTCGAGATTCAGGACTCCTTCCTCCAGCACTGCAGCATGCTTCTTCTTCTGCTGCATCAGAGGGATATCATCATCCCTTGTCCAGCCACCAAGAGGGTGAAGGAGAAGGAAAGGACACCAGTAGCCTCTCTTTAAAAGTTGCTTATGGGTATCTTGCATTAATAGAGCATGGCCATTGTGCACCAGGTTGGGTACAGCATCTGCATTCATGTCTTTAAACTTCTGCTTTAGCTCAGTAGGAGTAAAACGATGCTGATTAAGACCATCATTCCAATAAATTTGCTCTAAGACTTGAGGATCTCCTTCAATCAGCCAGTCTCCTTGGTCCATAACCATCTTGATGTCAGGGTGGTTCTTGCATGCTTTTACCCATTGCCTGGCACAGCACTCCTCCTTCTTGTGCTCAAAACACTCTGGATTTCAAAGAATAGCCACATGGAGGCCCTTGTATATCAGAACAAATGCTGTGCAGCCATCTAGTCTCTATTTTCTTGAGTTGCTGTCGGGACTTTAGGTACTGACAAGTTAATGACAGCTTCATCCAGAAGATAATCAAAATGAAGGTACTGCAAATACCCCTTTCTCTCATAAAGCCATTCAGTGGGGTTGCCCAGTCTTCTGCCAAAGCCTGCACCCACTGCATATCCACTTTATTAATTTTCAGTGCCAGTAATGTTTCTGTATCTGTTTTTGTCAAATGAAGTTTATTTTCTGGCACATACAGTTCTTTCACTTCATAAGAAGCATCCACAATATCCCATTTCTGTAGAAGCTCCACAACCTGCTAAACATAGTAATTTACATCACAGAAATCTGTTTTCAGCACCAATTCAGGGGCCTCTGGTTTTTCATATCAGAAAATATCAGAATCAATCCCAATGAAACCTTTAATTTCTCCAGCCTGTGCTTTTTGGTAGAGTCCCTTGGCACCCCTCTGTTCACAAACATGCAGGGAGCATCAACAAACACTTCAAAGAAAAATAAACTTGCACCCTCGTGAATGTGCCTTGCATTGTTGCATTTCTCAATATTGTTGTTTTCAGTTCCTCAGTCATGTACAACTCTTTGTGACCCCATGGACTGCAGCACACTGGGCTTCCCTGTCCTTCACCATTTTCTGGAGCCTGCTCAAACTCATATCCATCGAGTTGGTAATGCCATCCAACCATCTCATCCTCTGTTTTCCCCTTCTCCTGCCTTCAGTCTTTTCCAGCATCAGAATCTTTTCCAGTGAGTCACTTCTTCAAATCAGGTGGCCACAGTATTGTAGATTCAACTTCAGCATCAGTCCTTCCAAGGAATATTCAGGATTGATTTCCTTTCGGATGGACTGATTTGATCTCCTTGCTGTTGAAGGGACTCACAAGAGCCTTCTTGAATACCACAGTTCAAAAGCATCAGTTCTTTGGTGCTCAGCCTTCTTTATGGTCCAACTCTCACATCCATACATGGCTACTGGAAAACCACAGCTTTGACTATATGGACTTTGTCAGCAAAGTGATGTCTCTGCTTTTTAATATGCCATCTAGGTTTCATACTTTTTCTTCCAAGGAGCAAGCGTCTTTTAATTTCATGGCTGCAGTCACCATCTACAGTGATTTGGAGACCAAGAAAATAAAGTCTCTCACTGTATCCATTGTTTCCGCATCTATTTGCCATGAAGTGATGGAACTGGATACCATGATCTTAGTTTTTTGAATGCTGAGTTTTAAGCCAGTTTTTTCATTCCTCTCTTTTACCTTCATCAAGAGGCTCTTTAGTTCTTCTTTGTTTTCACCCATAAGGATGGTGTCATCTGCGTATCTGAGGTTATTGATATTTCTCCCAGCAATCTTGATTCCAGTTTGTGCTTCATCCAGCCTGACATTTTGCATGCTATACTCTGCATATAAGTTAAATAAGCAAGGTGACAGTATACAGCCTTTACAGACTCCTTTCCCAATTTGGAACCAGTCCACTGTTCCATGTCCAGTTCTAACTGTTGCTTCATGACCTGCATACAGGTTTCTCAGGAGGCAGGTACGATGATCTGGTATTCCCATCTCTTTAAGAATTTTCCACAGTTTGTTGTGATCCACACAGTCAGCGTCTTTATCATAGTAAATAAAACGAAAGTATAAAGTGATATAAAACTTGTGATACAGACTAAACCAGCATCTACAAATAGCTTAGCTATTTCTGCCATGTGTCGAACATTCGCTTCTCTGTTTTCAGGACTAAAGCCAAGATTTTTATTGAAACCTTGATGAATGTTGTCACCATCCAAAGTGTAGCATGGAATAATATAGCAAGCCAAGTACTCCTTTAAAGCCATGCCTACTGTGGTCCTGCTCCAGATAAGCCTGTTAGCCATACTGTGTAACCACGAAAGCCACCTGTGGTCCCCACCACTTGATCTCCCTTGTTCCTGGTGACATGGTGAGCTTGATAGGTGATATTAGTTGCTCTCTGCAACCCCCAGTTCTGTGCATTATTGCTCCGTTTGACTTTCTTGGCTCTGAGGACCTCCATGGCTACACAGTGCACACATGGGTGCAGGGTTCTCCTATTTTTTTCTATTTTCTTTGGCTGCAAAAGATCTTACTTGTGGTGCATGGGCTTCTCTCTAGTGTGGCTCTTGGACTTAGTTGTCCCACAGCATGTGGGATCTTAGTTTCCCAACCGAGGATCTCAAACCCACATCCTCTGCATTGCAAGGTGGATTTTAACCACGGAACCACCAGGGAAGTCCCTTCAATACCATTCTGTGGACCACAGTAGCGATTTCTGGTATAGATTGATTTATGGCAAGTAAACTAAATTTTTTGAGTACTTAGAAGTATAAGCCACTGTATAAGCCACAAGTATAAGCCTAAGATATGAAAATCTATAGGAAAGTAAATCTGTTGTATATTTCTGTTGTGACTCGTTCCTTTGAAGTTCTGCAGTCCTAATGTTTTTGTTATAAGGATATTGAAATCGATAGGAATAAGGCAATGTCAATAGTAAGCAATGAAGCAAAGTGACCCAAACCCATGAAACAATGAAGAGAAACAGTCTCAGCCCCCAATATATACTTAAATACCAAGGATTATTATTCTTGCCTGGGAAATCCTATGGACAGTGGAGTCTGGTGGGCTGTAGTCCATGGGGTCACAAAGAGCTGGACACAATTTAGTGATTAGACAACAAAACAGCCAAGGATTATATTGGGGTAAATGGCAGTTTTTTAAAAAAAATGTACTTATTTGTTCTCTACTGTATCCTGAAAAAGAAACCAAAAATTATAGTTTACTAGTAAAATGAAAAGGGAAAGTTCTTTGGCCAGAAGTATTCTCAGTTTTTTGAACCATATGGTTTGGAAGCTTCTGAAGGGCAGCTTTTCATACTCTGAATCTATAATTTGTTCTAACCTTCCATGAACATGCACCTTGCCACCATTCATTTTCTTCTGTCCCATAATTTCAAGATCCATATTTGGGTAAATATTGGATAGGTAACTGGGAACCTTTCTGTTATTGTTTCAATGACCAGGAAGTCATTAAAGTGATGCACTCAATATGCCAAATTATCAGTCATTAAAGTGCTGCACTCAATATGCCTGCACATTTGGAAAACTCAGCAGTGGCCACAGGTCTGGAAAAATGTGTTTTCATTCCAATCCCAAAGAAAGGCAATGCCGAAGAATGTTCAAACTATTGCACAATTGCACTCATCTCACATGCTAGCAAAGTAATGCTCAAAATTCTCCAAGCCAGGCTTCAACAGTACATGAACTGGGAATTTTCAGATGTTCACGCTGGATTTAGAAAAGGCAGAGGAACCAGAAATCAAATTGCCAACATCCGTTGGATCATCGCAAGAGAATTCCAGAAAAGTATCTACTCCTGTTTCATTGATTATGCTAAAGCCTTTGATTGTGTGCATCACAACAAACTGTGAAAAATTCTTAAAGATATGGGAATACCAGACCACCTTACTTCACTCCTGTGAAATCTGTATGCAGGTCATGAAGCAACAGTTAGAACCAAACACAGAACAATGGATTAGTTTAAAAATGGGAAAGGAGTACATCAAACCTGTATATTGTCATCTTGCTTATGTGCAGAGTAAATCATGTGAAATGCTGGGCTGTATGAAGCACAAGCTGGAATTAAGACTGCTGAGAGAAGTATCAATAACCTTAGATGTGTAGATGACACCACCCTTGTGGCAGAAAGCAAAAAGGAACTAAAGAGTCTCTTGATGAAGGTGAAAGAGGAGAGTGAAAAGTTGGCTTGAAACTCAACATTCAAAAAACTAAGATCATGGCGTCCGGTCCCATCACTTCATGGCAAATAGATGGGGAAACAATGGAAACAGTGAGAGATTTTATTATCTTGGTCTCCAAAATCACTGCAGATAGTGACTGCAGCCATGAAATTAAAAGACGCTTACTTGTTGGAAGAAACGCTATGACCAACCTAGACAGCATATTAAAAAGCAGAGACATTACTGACAAAGGTCTGTATAGTCAAAGCTGTGGCTTTTCCAATAGTCGTGTATGAATAAGAAAGTTGGACCATAAACAAAGCTGAGCGCCCAAGAGTTGATGCTTTTGAACTGTGGTGTTAGCAAAGACTCTTGAGAGTCCCTTGGACAGGAAGGAGATCCAACCAGTCAATCCTAAAGGAAATCAGTCCTGAATATTCACTGGAAAGAGAAATACTGAAGCTCCAATACTTTGGCCACCTAATTTGAAGAAGTGACTCATTGGAAGAGACCCTGATGCTGGGAAAGCTTGAAGGCAGGAGAAGAAGGGGACGACAGAAGATAAGAGGGTTGGATGGCATCATCGACTTGATGGACATGAGTTTGAGCATGCTCCGGGAGTTGGTGATGGACAGGGAAACCTGCCCTGCTACAGTCCATGGGGTTGCAAAGAGTCGGATGTGAATGAGTGACTGAACTGACCAGGACGTGTGAAAGAGGATTGCATTCATTTATATATCATGCATATTTTAATTTTTAAAAATTTTTTTAATAAAATTGTATATGTTTAAAGTGTGCAACATAATGATTTGATATGCATATACATAATGAAATGATTACTATAGTTGACCTAATTAGCATATTACCTCATTACATAATTATTATTTTTGTGTGTGTGGTGAGAGCACCTAGGATCTATTCTCTCAGTAAATGTCTATATTCAATACTGTATTTTTAACTACAGTTATCATATGATAGATTACATCCTCTTAGTCATCTTATATATCTGCAACTTTGTAACTTTTGACCAAACTCTTCATTTCACCTACTTGACACTTCTGGGAACCACCCCTCTACTTTCTGCTTTTATATATCTGACATTTTTAGATTCCACATATCATTGAGATTATGCAGTTTTTTTCCCTGTGTGTCTGGCTTATTTTGCTTAGTATGATATCCTCCAGGTTGATTCATGTTGTTGCAAGTGGCAGGTGTATTGGGTATATTTACATTAGATCGAACTGCATGAGATATTTAACCATTTTTAACCTACAGAGATACTAATTTCATATGGCTCAATTGTGAATATTTAGAGCTTGAGTAGAAGCAAATCTATGGTATTGTCATGGAAACTCTTTTCTGCTAAGAGAAAAAAATGGGAGAAAGTTAAAGAACCACCATAAGTAATTGTGTAACAGTTGAGAAACCTTAAAATTCAAGGCTACTAATGAATGTTGAACTTTTGATAAACCATTAGAATCTGATCAGAAAATAAGCCTTTTTTTTTTTTTGTACTTTGAGTCTAAAGTGGGGGACTAGTGGTGTTTCAATTGCTCAGCACACTGTTGATGGGCTTTGTTTTCTTTTAAATAGCTTGGGGGAAAAATGACTGATATGGGGAGTTGGGAGGGAGAAAAGAAAGAGTCAATATCACAAAGAACTAAGTACAATTCACTCATTCACTGTCAGGCAGTTTTAACTGTCAAATGAAGAACATTTGAATAACTTCAAACTCTAATATTCCAGAGTGCACTCTTATTATGTTGTTACTGCCATCTGTTCCCCTAAAATAGTTTAGTTGTGGAATTGCAGTAGTCTCGTCTTCAGGTGTCATGGGGTTCCAGTATCTGATGGAGTTTTGCACTCCCCTTGTGTGTGTACTGTGCTGACTCACATTTTTGGAAATTACGAATCTCATTTTTGCTATGATGAGTAAATGCTATCCCTGTCCTTCTTTTGCACTTCCTAGGTGGTGCTAGTGGTAAAGAAGCCTCCCTCTGATGCAGGAGACAGTAAGAGACGTGGGTTTGATCCCTGGATTGGGAAGATCCCCTGGAGGAGGAACTAGTGACCCACTCCAGTAGTCTTGCCTGAAGAATCCTCATGGACAGAGGAGCCTGATGGGCTATAGTCCATAGGGTTGCTAAGAATCCAACATGATTGAAGTGACTTAGCACACATCCTCCTTTTATATAATACTTAAATCTATTTCTTAATTCTGAAAATCAGGACCCAGAACTTTACAAGTTGATCATTGAGGAAGGGTATACTCAGATAATTTGAAAACAAGGTCAGAAAGTGGGATTCAGTGACATGGATGATGGTAGTTATCAACATAAAATACACAAAACTGGCCATTGGTGGAAACAAAGCAGCCTAAGAACTTGGTTTCTAATGTATGTTAGCAGATAGACATATGCCTTGACAAGTTACTTCACCTGACTATGTCACATGAAGTTTTGGGATCTGTAAAATGAAGACAGTATTAGTGCTTACCTCAGTAAAAAATTACTGTGAGGATTAGTGACAATCTGTGTACAGGGCTGCAAGATTTAACAGATAAAAATTGCCCAGTGAAATTTCAATTTCAGAAAAACAACCAATACTTTTCCATATAGGTATGTTCCAAATATTGCATAGGATATATACATTCAGATTTAACTGGTGGCTTGTATTTTGTCTACCAACCCTCTCTGTGTAAACAGTGCCTCTAGCAAACACATCAAAGCCATTTTTCATGTCTCCATCAAGGATATTGTCAAAGTAGGATGGCATCTCACAAGTCTCATCCAAGTTGAATGAATTGTTACTAATAATGAGATAAGGTATTATAGCTACCTGTTTATCTCTATCCCCTCCCAGTCTGTCAGCTCCCAGAGGGCGATAACCATATTTTGTTCCTTTTTCTTACCACTACCATATAATATCTAGTCTAGTGTTCTGTTTGTAGCAGGGACAGGATGAATGTGTCTTTGTAGAGAGAAATTCCTGCAAGAGCCAGGTTAAGAAGTTGGCCATGTGTTTAGCATTGACTGGCTGGTCAATACAAATCTTCCCATCTAGTTTGTGAGAGGAACTGGGGGTATGAGGCTGGGTGTCAGGGTTTGTTGAGATCTTCCAGTTTGCTTTACCGTGATTCTCTTTATCCCCAACAACTGATATGCTGAGGCTGTCTCTCAGCCAAACTTTCCCCTTGGGAAGTGTCTATGCTGAGCCATTCATGCAAGTATTCCACTCTTGCCCATAACATTTCTCAAGACAAATGGATGAACAGAAAACACCACAGTTCTATAGAAGGTTATGAACATTATAAAGCAGATATCTTGGTTTTACTTCAGCGGCTCTTTCCTCTCTCTTTCCCTGTCTTCTCTTCCTCTTTCTCTTTCTCTTCTTCTCTCTTTTTCTCTCTCCCTCTGTCTTCCCCCTTTCTGTTTAAGAAAAAGGGATGGGCTAGGTGTTTCCAACATAGGCACACATGAGTGCAGTTATTTCAGATAACTTAGGAAGGATTTAGCATTTTCTTTCCTTGGAGCTGAGGAACTGCAAAGTGTTTTTTTTCCCCTAAACAAGTAGAAATTAGATAACAGGCTTAATAAACATGATTATAAACTCAGCTAGCCTTACAAGCCTCACTCTTTTAAGGCTCAAAAGCCTAAGGGAAAGAAACTGAATGATTTACCCTTGACCCAGGTGGCTACCTGAGACAGCTCCAACCTGAAGAACAGAAAGGGCCTGAGAATGCAGTGCTTTGCATCAGTGAAGCCTTTTCTCATTTTTCTTTAAGATTTAGAACATAGGATTTCCCCCAGTAACCTTAGGTGTTTTCAGTATGGTTATCTGACTCACAGGTTGGAATGAACCTACCATTTGTAATTCAAACCTCTGGAATCCCTGTGGTACATAAGCCTGTGCCTGCCCTTTCACCCTGGAAAGGGGTTGAGGGGTGCTTCCATCTGCTGTCCCTCCAAACGGTTTGCTGTGCAAAGACAGCTGAACCCCAGAGCTTTACATCCCCAGAACTCTGAGCTATCAGTCTTCCATTGTCTAGTCCCTATTGCTGGCATTACAGGAGAAGGAGATAACAGAAAAGTTAAGAAAATTCTCAAGATTACCCAGTTTGTCAGTGGCTGAGTTTTGGGGGTTTTATACAGAAGAATTATGAAGTAGAACTTCCTTACAATGTTATGGGTTAACACTTGTCTAAAGCTATGCAAAGGAGAAAAGGAAAGATATACCCATTTGAACGTGGAGTTCCAAAGAATAGCAAGGAGAGATAAGAAAGTTTTCTTCAGTGATCAGTGCAAAGAAATAGAGGAAAACAATAGAATGGGAAAAACTAGAGATCTCCTCAAGAAAATTAGAGATACCAAGGGAACATTTCATGCAAAGATGGGCACAATAAAGGACAGAAATGGTATGGACCTAACAGAAGCAGAAGGTATTAAGAAGAGGTGGCAAGAATAAACAGAAGAACTATACCAAAGAGATCATCATGACCCAGATAACCACAATGGTGTGATCACTTACCTAGAGCCAGACACCCTGGATTGCAAAGTCGAGTGGGCCTTAGGAAGCATCACTATGAACAAAGCTAGTGAAGGTGATGGAATTTCAGTTGAGCTATTTTAAATCCTAAAAGATGATGCTGTGAAAGTGCTTCACTCAATATGCCAGCAAATTTGGAAAACTCAGCAGTGGCCACAGGACTGGAAAAGATCAGTTTTCATTCCAATCCCAAAGAAAGGTAATGCCAAAGAACGCTCAAACTACCACACAATTGCCCTCATCTAACACGCTAGCAAAGTAATGCTCAAAATTCTCCAAGTCAGGCTTCAACAGTACGTGAACTGTGAACTTCCAGAGGTTCAAGCTGAATTTAGGAAAGGCAGAGGAACCAGACATCAAATTACCAACATCTGTTGGATCATTGAAAAAGCAAGAGAATTACAGAAAAACATCTACATCTGCTTTACTGATTATGCCAAAGCCTTTGATTATGTGGATCACAACAAACTGTAGAAAATTCTTCAAGAGATGGGAATACCGGACCACCTGACCTGCCTCCTGAGAAATCTGTATTCAAGTCAAGAAGCAACAGTTAGAACTGAACATGGAATGACAGACTGGTTCCAAATCGGGAAAGGAGTACGTCAAGGCTGTATATTGTCACCCTGCTTATTTAACTTACATGGAGAGAGAAATGCTGGGCTGGCTGGAATCAAGATTGCCTCAAAGATATTACTAAGAAAGGAGTGTAGGGACTTCTACTGGTTGGGGAACGAAGATCCTGCATTTTGTATGGCATGGCCAAAAAACAAACAAACTGGCAAGAAAGGAAGGTAATGCTCAGATCTCATCCAGCAGACTGAACTAAAGGAAAGTGAGCTCCTCTGAGATATTCTAGATAGCTGCTCACATGTCTGTTGTTTACATGTTATTGTTTAGTAAATAGTACCTGTGTATATTCATTCAGTTAGTCTTTTAGTCAGTGTGCACTTATTACATCCCTGTTGTGTTCCAGGTATAGTGTAGGTGTTGAGATACTGCACTGTCCATGAGGAACTACTGTCTAGAGGAGACAGACATAAGAACAGGTCATGGTAATGCAGCATGACATATTTTAATATGTGTGATGATGTGGAAGCTTTTATGGAAACAGAGGAAATAAACTTGCTGGGCCTGGAAGAATTTGATAAAATATCACAGAGAAGGTGATATTTGAGCTTGGTGCTGTATCTCAGCCTTAGTTAGTACTCTGGTGCAGAATCGAATCTCAGAGACAGAGTTTGGGTGAAATAGAAAAAATAGCTTTATTGCTTTGCCAGGAAAACGGGGACATAGTGGGTGACTGCCCTCAAAACTATGTATCCCAACCCACGTGGATCTGGTGGGGAGTTCTATGGCAATGTGATGGGTAGAGTTGCTGATAAGAGTCAGGGTGTGTGCAGGGCCTGCACTCCTTTCATCTGGCCTCAGGTCAGTCTCCTGATAAGCTTCTGTGGTCCCTGAGGTTATCAAACTGTGACCTCTCTGGAATGAAGAATGCCTCATCAAGTAGTTAATGTGTTTTTTGGGGATTTTGGTTTTTCAGAAGAGCTCAAAGATATTGTTATGTGTATCCTTTGAAGTGGAGCCACGACCCTGCCCCAAGGCAGTTTCTTACTGCCTCTCCCTGTCTCCACATTCCCTCCCTTCCTTGGTTAGCAACTGTTTGAACCTACCTACCCTTTGGAACTCAGGGAAGGTCATAAAGGCTAAAGCCTATTTCCTACAAACAAGAAACAGGATGTAGAAAGCCTTCCATGCCCAGGAACCCCACATTGTCCTTCTCTGTTTCAAGCTAAGGCTTGCAGGATGAGTAGGATTTTGCCAGTGGATTAAGGCATCCCCAGCCACGTGACGTGACCAGTATGAGCAAAGGCACAGAGGCATGAAATGGCTGGTGTGCTAGGGACAGTGAGAAGGGCAGTATGCTGGGGGAGGGGGAGATTGGGTGGCTAACTAGGGCCAGGAAGACACAGGTGGCAGGAAGCTTACTAGTAAGAAATGGAGTATTTTCTGCCATATCAATAAGCAAGGATGTCACAGCTCAGTTCAGTCGCTCAGTTGTGTCCGACTCTTTGCAACTCCATGGACTGCAGCACTCCAGGCTTCCCTGTTCATCACCAGTTCCCAGAGCTATCTCAAACACATGTCCATTGAGCCAGTGATGCCATACAACCATCTTACCCTTTGTCCTCTTCTCTTCCAGCCTTCAATTTTTTCCAGCGTTAGGGTCTTCTCCAATGAGTCAGTTCTTCGCATCAGGTAGCCAAAGTACTGGAGTTTCAGCTTCAGCATCAGTCTTTCCAATCAAGACTCAGGACTGATCGCCTTTAGGATTGACTGGTTTGGTTTCCTTGCAGTCCAAGGGACTCTCAAAAGTCTTCTCCAACACCACAGTTCAAAAGCATCAATTCTTCAGGGTTCAGTTTTCTTTATGGTCCAACTCTCACATCCATACATGACTGCAGGAAACACCATAGCTTTGACTAGACGGACCCTTGTCGGCAAAGTAATATTTCTGCTTTTTAATATGTTGTCTATGTTGGTCATAGCTTTTCTTCCAAGGAGCAAACATCTTTTAATTTCATGGCTGCAGTCATGTGTGCAGTGATTTTGGAGACCAAGAAAATAAAGTCGGTCACTGTTTCCACTGTTTCCCCATCTATTTCTCATGAAGTGATGGGACCGGATGTCATGATCTTTGTATTTTTAATGTTGAGTTTTAAGCCAACTTTTCCACTCTCCTCTTTAACATTCATCAAGAGGCTCTTTAGTTCTTTGCTTTCTGCCGTAAGGGTGGTATCATCTGCATATCTGAGGTTATTGATATTTCTCCCAGCAATCTTGATTCCAGCTTGTGCTTCATCCAGCCCAGCATTTCGCATGATGTCCTCTGCATATAAGTTAAATAAACAGGGTGACAGTGTACAGCCTTGACGTACTCCTTTCCCAATTTTAAACCAGTCTGTTGTTCCATGTCTGGTTTTAACTGTTGCTTCTTGTTTCCACAGTTTGTTGTGATCTACACAGTCAAAGGCTTTGGCATAGTCAAAGCAGAAGTAGATGTTTTTCTGGAATTCTCTTGCTTTTTCAATGATCCAGAGGATGTTGGCAATTTGATCTCTGGTTCCTCTGCCTTTCCTAAATCCAGCTTGAACCTCTGGAAGTCCATGGTTCACGTACTGTCGAAGCCTGGCTTGGAGAATTTGAGCATTACTTTGCTAGCGTGTTAGATGAGGGCAATTGTGTGGTAGTTTGAACATTCTTTGACATTACCTTTCTTTGGGATTGGAATGAAACCTGACCTTTTCCAGTCCTGTGGCCACTGCTGAGTTTTCCAAATTTGCTGGCATATTGAGTGCAGCACTTTCACAGCATCATGTTTTAGGATTTGAAATAGCTGGAATTCCATCACCTCCACTAGTGATGTTCATAGTAATGCTTTCTAAGACCCACTTGACTTCGCATTCCAGGATGTCTGGCTCTAGGTGAGTGATGTCACATTCATCAACAATTCCAGCCCTCCAGGTCACTCAGAAAAGAAAAGAATACCTGTGGTTCTGGTAGCTGTCAGGCTGCAGCCACTCCCTCTGGGGAGCCCTGAGGAATTTAGGATGTGAAAACAGCACACTGGCTCCAGACCTCTGAGATGCATATGAAAGGATGATTTCAAGAGTTCAGACTCTTGCATCTTCCCATACATAGAAAATCACTAAATTCCTTAACTTGAGATATCTGGTTTCCTTTAATTAACAATAATCTCTTGATATTCAGGCTACCTGACCTTTGTTGTAAAACTTCTATATAACCTTCTCCTTGCCTTTCTTCCTCGGAGCAGTTCTCTCAAGACTACTTGAGATGCTGCCTCCTGGGCTTAAGTCCTAACAATTTCTGCCAAATAAAACATAATGCTCAACTTTTAGGTTGTGACTGTTTTTTAAGTCAACAGTTTGAACTTGCTTAATGAAAATGTGTGTGTGTGTGTGCACATATGCGCATGCATGCTCAATCATGTCTGACTCCTGCGACCCCATGGATTGTAATCCACCAGGCTCCTCTGTCCATGGAATTTTCCAGGCAGGAATACTGGAGTCAGTTGCCATTTCCTACTTCAGGGGATCTTCCCAACCCGGGGGTTGAATCCCTGTCTCTTGAGTCTCCTGCATTGGCAGACAGATTCTTTGTCACTGCACCACCTGGGAAGCTATAGGCATTAAAGCAACCCCCTAAAACCCAGTTCCACTGCTGAGTTTATGATCAACCTCTCTACCCAAAACTTAATTCCCTATCTGGTCCCCTCTGACCGCAATCCTGTGTTAACTGAATACTAATCAACCAGAGTCAGAGGACTGAAATTGCTGTTGCTGCTATTAATGCACAGACTCAGGTTGTTTCTCCAGGGCAAGATGAGCTCACAGACCCCGGGGTCATGCACTACCAGACCAGAGACTCATAAACCATAGGCATCCTGAATCCTGAGATTACGATAAAGAAATGTCACAAGATGATGATTAACTCCAGCTACTTGGTTCTTCCTTTTTAAAACATCCCCAACTCAGAGACCAAGTTGGAGTGGATCTAAGGCTTGTTGTCCACTTCCTTTCTCAATGCTCTACAATAAGCTCTGATTTTGCTGAAAATGCCTGCTGTTTGGCTTTCTGCAAGGTGGGCATACAAGCCCATTGCTTAGTTACTTTAAAGGTTAAGTAGCCTCCCTTCTATAGCTTTAATATGTTAAATCCTGTTAAAAACTCTGGTGTGTCATGTAGTTGAAGGCATCAGAGTATCCTAGATGCTTCAGCAACCCTTAATTCCTGTCCTTTTTTCCTTGTGGGTTTGATCCTCTCTTCTCTTAAGTTGCTTATCAACTCGTCCATAATATATTTCTGTCTCCAGGAGTGACTGATTTCTCATTTCCCTGGTGATAAAGTCTAACAGAATCTCACCTTCCTGTCTATTAGGGGCTCATTGATACTGTCCTTTCGACAACAGTAAAAATGTTTCCTTCAGTTTATCTGTTTTCTTTCTCCTGCTGAGGTTTTCTTGTCCCTTTGTGATATATGACCTTTCTGCATATGGCTTTACAAAGGATGTCTCTGGTCTGTCCGTTTCTGTCTATGACATCCTGTCATAAGGCAGCATTATAAATGGACGATTTTCAGGAATAGCTTCATTTTTTAAAAAGGCTCTCTATTTCTGAATGACCCCAGGGATTTCAGTTGTGAGTAAATGTGTCAGACAGAAACTGCTCTTAATTCTGATGGATTGGTAACAGGCACCTAATTCATCCTGGGTCACTAAAATGCAGGGCAAGCATTTAAATGGAGGCACATTTCAAGTGTCTACATATTTAAAAGTTATAAATCAAGCTAACAGCTGTTAAATAAAGCATGCGTTGCCCTCCTATATTGATAAATATACTTTCATAATGACAAAATAAAACATATTTAAAGTGATGGTTTTTATATGACAAGGAGTTCAAATTTGACTATATCTAATTATTAATTGCACATGTTTGAGTGTTCTGTTGATGAGCTACTGGTGTTTGGGTGAGACAAAAAAGATACATAATTCATAAGTATTTCTGTAAATATATTTTTCTTTAACTTCAGCAAAATTACTAATATGTTGTTATCAAGATTTTTAGCAATGGCCTAGAGGATTAAAAATGAAAATATAGTTGTATTCAAGTATTATTTGAAGAGATTTCCATTAATCTCTGTGTGTGTGTGTGTGTGTGTGTGTGTATGGTTACATAGCTTATGCAGGCTATTTTTTTTATTAAAGTATAGTTGATTTACAATGTGTCAGTTTCAGGTGTACAGCAAAGTGATTCAGATATATATGTATATATATGTATGTGAAAGTCTTAGTGGCTCAGCTGTGTCCAACTTTTTGTGACCCCATAGACTGTAGCCTGCCAGGCTCCTCTGCGCATGGAATTCTCCAGGCTAGAATACTGGAGTGGGTTACCATTCCCTTCTCCAGGGGATCTTCCTGACCCAGGGATCAAACCCATGTCTCCTGTATCACCTGCACGCATGTGGATTCTTTACTGCTGAGCCACTGGGGAAGCCCATATATGTGTATATATATATAAAACATGCTTTTTCAGATTCTTTTCCCTTGTAGGTTATTACAAAACATTGAATATAGTTCCCTGTGCCATACAGTAGTCCCTTGTTGGTTATCTATTTTATATATAGTAGTGTGTATCATTAAACTGTATATTAAAGTTTATACAAACAATAGAAATTTTAATTATTTAATATATGTATTTCAACCTTACTTTCATTCTAAAATAGTCAAATTATCTACTAAAATTATAAAGTAAAGAACAAATTTTTAATGAATATCAACATTTTAAATCAAAATTCTTCAAAGCATTAAAGAATAAAATAATAAAACATCTTAAATTTATTTTTAAAATATTTAAATACTATTTAATAGTTTTGTGAAAGCAAAGCAATTAAAATTCTTGTGGTCAGTATCCATCTTGTTTCCAGTGGAAAGAATTGACATCATGCTTCATGCATGTTACAGCAAGTTTATCTGTATGAAAATTTCTGTTTCATGTTGCAAGATGCTCCTCAGCAGCTGTGGGCAATTGTGCTGAATACCACTCTCCATGACCTTCTGGAGGGCCATGAGACCCTTCAGAACTTGACAACACAAAGAGCAGCAGCTTCAGAGAAACTGTAGTCCATTATGTGAAAACCTACTGCCTCTCAGAGGGAGGGTTGACAAGTAAATTAATTCAGGTTTTCTCTTACTTGAATGTTTATGCCCTTCACATCTTTCCCACAGCCAAGGCAATGTCCGTTTTCCACTTTGGCAGTGGCCCAACCCACCAACTGACCTGCCTTTGTCTTGAGGACAGAAGGGGGGAGATGTGGAGAAGTGCTTGGCGTCAGTCACAGAGTGGATGCATCCTAGAGGCACAGGTGCAGGCTGGGGCTGCCTCCTCTGTGTGTAGCATAGGCTTAAATGTGTCTTGTTGTTGAAGGAGACTGAACAGTTGCTAAGTCGTGTCCGACTCTTTGCGACCTCAGGGACTGTAGTATGCCAGGCCTGTCCCTCACTGTCTCCCAGAGTTTGCCCAAGTTCATGTCCATTGATTTGGTGATGGCATCCCATCATCTCATTCTCTGTTGCCCTCTTCCTCTTTGCCTTCCATCTTTCCTAGCATCAGTGTCTTTGCCCATGAGTTGACTGTTCACATCAGGTGGCCAGAGTATGTGCCTAGATGTGCCTACACCTTGTCTTATTCAGTTTCGGGTGCTGAAAGAGAATACCACAGCCTGGATGGCTTATAAACAACACATGTATTTCTAACAGTTCTGCAGGCTGGGAAGTCCAAGATCAAGGCACCAGCAGATTCTGTTTCTTCCTACTTTCTGGTTCATAAACAGCCCTCTTCTCCCTGAGTCCTCCTATGGCAGAAGCAGTGAGGGCACTCTATGGGGTCTCTTTATAAGGGCATTAATCCCTAATCAGTTCCCTAGGCCCGACCTACAAATACCATCATCTTGAGGGTTAGGTTTCAACATAATGTAGGATGGCAGAATGTGCCACCACAAAATATGTCTCTTTGGATCATTTTGAGGGGATGATTTTGAGAAACAGTAGACACAACAGAACTTCTTAAAAACTAGAAGTTACCTTTTGTAAGAGGAATTTGTATTTACAAAGGAAATCTCCATTTGTAAGAGTGACTCCCTCTCTGTACCAGGAAGGGAAATTGTTGAAATTGTTTGTCCAACTCTTTGTGACCCCGTGCTGTACCCCACCAGGCTCCTCTGTCCATGGGATTCTCCAGGCCAGAATACTGGAGTGCGTTGCCATTCCCTTCTCCAGAGGATCTTCCCAACCCAGGAATCAAACCTGGGTCTCCTGCATTGCAGGCAGATTTTTTTTTACTGTCTGAGCCACCAGGGGCTTTACCAGGAAGGGAAGATTGACTCTAAATCACTAAAGACTTGTCAGTGGTGAAGGCACCAAACTTCTCCTGGTCACTTACCCATAACTGATCCCCTTCACCTTTCCTTTTTTTTTTTTTTTAAATTTAGCTGAAGATGACATTTAAGCCTGAATTCTAAGCCACCTCTCTGAGACTTACTAATTTTTTTTCTGGGTATCTCCCATGTGTACATGAAGTATGAATGTTAAAACACTCTTTTTTCCTATTTTTTTTTTCCTTGTTCATCTGTCTTGTCACAGAACTTAGAATGATGGAGGAAAAAAATTATTGGGATACATTCAGTCTATAGCACCCAGAGTCTGGAATTTTATGACTGAGAATTGGAATATTTACTGACATGTCAAGAAACAAATTGTCACTGTGGTCAGGGATTCCAGCCCCTCAGGGGACTCAGGAAGGAGAACGATCCCTCCAATCAGCAGCCGTTAGGCAGCAGCCACTCCCTCCAGGGAGTCCGGGGAACTCAGGTTGTGAAAGACACAGGAAACAGGCTCCAGATAGCTAGGATGCCTAGGAAAGGAATGATTTCAGGGAGCCTAGATTCTTGCATCTTCCCCTACACAGAAAATCCCTAAATTCCTTAACTTGAGGTATCTGTTTTTTTTTTCATTCACAAAAATACTTCTGATGTTCAGGCTACCTGCCAGTTGTTGCAGACTTCTATATAACCTGACTCCTCCCCTCCCACCCGTGACCTTCTCAGAGCAGTTCTCTCAGAGTCACTTGAGATGCTGTCTTCCAGACTTGAAGTCCTAAAAATTCCAAGAAAATAAAACAGCTCTCAACTTTTAGGCTTTGACTATTTTTTAGATTGATATTACAAATATATTAGCTCAGTAAATCAACTATACTTCAGTGTAAAATATACATATATTAGCTCAGGTCTTGGTGATAAATGAAATCTTGGTCTCTTAGAATGGTTTGATAAAAGGTGAGTGGAGACGTATGATAACGTCACACCATCACGATATTCTTTGTTTTATACGATTTGTAAAATGATGTTACTCTTTCTACTATAAGAATTTAACGAGTGAGGACATTTGTGTAAGTACGTTATCCTTCCCCTTCATTAGCCACTCGTCACATAAAATAAAATTTGGTGCTATCATCTCTCCACCCTGGGTGCCAGTTTTATGAACCTTATATTCCGTCTGACTGTGAGTCACTGATGAAGATTTAGAATGATTTTGCACTACCAGTTATGGTCACCAGGGCAACCATGAGTTGGAAGTTTCTTTATTCCATTTCCCCAAGACCAGGAGTGTCCCTATAGCCTTGGTGTTTGATGAGGGGAGGGACTAAGACCACACTGAGGCACACTAGTGGAGTACTTCCTTTCTCAGAGTCAAGGGCTTTCTGGGACACAGAAGGGGAAAATAACTCTGATTCATTCATGTCTACATATATGATTATATCCATGGAGAAGATTATAGGATCTATTTATTGTGTGGAAATAGCCCTGATCTGGGCAGTGCCATTGCAAGGCTTTTGATGCGCCGCCCCCCCCCCCAGCCCCCCAACACACATACTCATCTTCTGTTCTACAGAACATCTCCAGTCCCTCACCTCACCAGTCCCTGCTGAGGTTGACTAGCCCTTGGAAGGGCATTTAATGTTTGACATTGGCTGTTATATATGTGGAGCGGAAAACAGAAAAGGAATATTCAGAGTGAAACATCCAGGAGGCAGTTGGTGAGGTGGGACTGGAAATTCCCACAAGAAGTCAGGGTAGGTTTAGAGCAGTCTTGAGAGAGGTGACAGTGAAAGACCTGAGAACATAGCATGTCAGCAGCTGAAAGAAGTGCACATTTGCATATAGAGTTAATGTTTGAACTGAGTGTGGTGTGGCCTGAAGAGCTCAGAGGAGCTGGAGTGAACCCACAGGCTTGCATGTGGGATGCCCAGGCTCTGGTAAAGAAGCAGTCCCTCTGCAGACTTCTCTTGACTACCAGCTCGTGCTCAGAATTGTTACAGGATGAACTTCACAGGCACATTAAACCTGTAAAGAGTTCACGTAACCAAACGTCCATTCCAGTTGGGCAATATCAAACCAGAAGTGGTTCAGAGAGACCCACCAACAGGGGCTGGGGCAAGACTTTTAGGGAACAGATGCAGAAGAAAAGCAAAGCAGTTTTTGACTGGCTATAGAGCTTAAGTGTTTGCCTTATTGGGGAAAACCTAGTTGGCTGTTTGTGCTGGGTTGTCTTTAGGTTTCAATTTCATAACCTTGAGGCATTGACAGGCTTAGGTTTGGGTTTGCTTATGTAGGCTGCCAAGGCATAGAGCCACCTCAGACTAATGGCATCCCTGTTTAATTAATTTAACAGGGATCAGATCCTCTTCACACAGGGCTCCCCCACACAGGGGTCAAGTGGGAAACTGGAGAATTGCTTGGAAAGTATCTCCAGCTTCATCCCTCCTCTGAGCCTCGTATTTCTGGTAAAACATTTTGCAAGGATCGATTCTTTGTGTTGACTGGCTAAAGTGGTCCTGCTAGGAATCAAGGGGAAAAGTATAAGATTACTAACCAAGATATCTTCCTGGGAGCCCTGTGGTATTATGGTCACCTAACCCTTCTGTAAATTGCCTTTGTTTAGCTTATTCTCTCAGCCTATAGGACTTGGCCAATAAGCCAGGGGAAGTGTGAAGTATAAAATTGTAAAAACAAATGCAAAACTCTTTTCCAGGCTTGCTTTGAGGAAGGATCCAGATTTAAAATGATAGTATTAAGTTCTTAACCTATTAAAAGCAACAAAATAATTTAAAACTTCTATATCTTTATACTTCCAATTTTTTGAGTTTGAATTATCTATATAAACACATTTTTTTACTTCAGTGTTTGGGTCCTCTGTAATTCCCAAATGTCTGGGCTTAGTTATTACAGAATAGTGCTGTCCAATATGGTAGCCACTAGTCAGTGGCTACTGAGCACTTGAAATGTGGATGGTCGTACTTGGTCTTATGCATGTAAGTGGAAAATACAAAGTGGATGCCAAAGACCCTAACTGTGGGTAGACAGATTCTAGGATGGCTCCCAATAATCCTTGCCTCACACCTTTGTGGAATTTCCTCCCCTTTGAATGTGGGTGGGACCTGACTCACTTCTACCCAACAGAATATAGCAAAAGTGATGGGATGACACTTCCACAATCAGGTGACATAGATTGTAATTTCCATCTTATCAGTAAACTCTTTCTACTGATGCTCATTTGCTGGCTTTAATGATACTTCACTAACCCACCATATGGAGAGACCCATGTGGCAAGAAACTGAGAGTGGGTTCCAGCTAATAGCCAGCAGCAAGGTGAACCCTTTAGTCTGACTGCCCACAAAGAACTGAATCCTGCCAACAGTTATGTGAGATTGAAAGTAGATTCTTTCCCCAGTCAAGCCTTGGATGAGACCCTCCCCTGGTTTATACCTTGATTGCAGCCCTCTTGACTGAGAGACCTTGAAGCAGAGAACCTACTAAATCATGCCTAGATTCCTGACACTCAGAAACTATGAGATAACAAATGTGTTCTTGTCAGCTGCTAAGTTTGTAATAATTTATTGTGCTGCATTAGATAACTAACAGAGAACCCAAAAAGAATATAAATTCCATCATCAATAATTATTTAATATTGAGTACATATTGAAATGATGTTTTGGATATATTGGGTTAAATAGAATACCTTACCAAAATTAATTTTACCTGTTTCTTTTTACTTTTTTAATGTAGTCACTAGAAAATCGAACATTTAAAATATGTGGCTTGCATTATAATGATATTGGACAGCACTGGTATAGAACCCCAAGGAGACAATGGTTTCATGGAGCTTTTGTAGTCCAAGCATGCTGAAGGGAGTTGATTGTTATACCCTGAGCATCACCCTGTCACTTCTTGGGGTATGCTATTGAAACAGCTCATCAGAATATAGTTTGTCACATCTGGAAAAGAATGATTCATCCTTTTGAAGATGGGGGAAGCTGTTGTATAATTTTTGCCCGAAGCTGAAATCTGCTTAGTCTTCTTACTTTTGGATGCTGCCTTCAGGGTTTCATTTGCTTCAAATTAACAGCAGGTGGCAGATGCAATTAAAGGAAAAAATTACAAATTAAGCACTATATTTTGAAATTCCTTATTTGCAATGGCAGCTACACAACCAGGGAATAAATGCTAATTATTTTGAATTATTTGTTTACTCATTGGGTCATAGGTGTACCTTTTACTGATTAATGCTTTATAACTTATGTTATACCCTTTGTGGTTAATTAATAAAGCTATAGTGCTATCCCTAGTGATCTTAAACTCTAGGAAACTCTTTCAAACCACACCCTCTCTGAAGGCCTGACTTTCCTCAGACCTGTGCTCCCAATGACTCCCCTGGGAGCTGGTGCTGTCCAGAGTTCCTGGGCTTCCTTGGTGGCTGATATGGTAAATAATCTGCCTGCAATGCAGAAGACCCAGGGTCGATCCCTGGGTTGGGACGATCTCCTGGAGAAGGGAATGGCTATTCACTCCAGTATTCTTGCCTGGAAAATTCCATGGACAGAGGAGCCTGTGGGCTACAGTCCACGGGGTCACAAAGAGTCAGACACGATGGAGCAACTAACAGAGCTACTGATGCTAATGTAGCTTGTTGGGGCAGAAGAAAAGTGCTGAGAATAAGTAGACGGTAACCAAGATATTTGGGTACCCTGGGCAGGATAACTAACTGTTGCATCTTCAATATTTTAAAACATTTCTGCTTTTCTTTTTTACGTCTTTATTTTTTTGGACTGTGCTGGATCTTCATTGTTGCACATGGGCTACTCTCTGGTTGCGGTATGTAGACTCCTTTTCGTGGTGGCTTCTCTTGTTGCAGAGCAGGGGCTCCAGGCACGTGGAGCGCCAGGTTGTGGTGCTCGGGCTTAGTTGCTTAGCAGCATGTGGGATCTTCCCGGACCAGGGGTTGAACCTGTGTCCTTTGCACTGGCAGGTGGATCTTTACCACTGGACCACCAGGGAAGTCCATTTCTACCTTTCTTGAGAGAAGAGTTTCAGAAACTGAAGGAAGAGGGACTCCCAGTGGTTGTACCATTCAACAGGTCCTCCATTATCTCAAACAAATTAGCTGGCAAAATAAACAAGAAAACAGATAACAGTTAGGATATTACTGTTACATTTAGTACTTCCCCAGGTGCATATTGGGAGAAGGCAATGGCAACCCACTCCAGTACCCTGCCTGGAAAATCCCATGGACGGAGGAGCCTGGTAGGCTGCAGTCCATGGGGTCACTAGGAATCAGACACGACTTCACTTTCACTGTTCACTTTCACACATTGGAGAAAGAAATGGCACCCCACTCCAGTGTTCTTGCCTGGGGAATCCCATGGACGGAGGAGCCTGATAGGCTGCAGTCCAAGGGGTAGCTAAGAGTTGGAGACCACTGAGCGACTTCACTTTCACACATTGGAGAAAGAAATGGCAACCCACCCCAGTGTTCTTGCCTGGAGAATCCCAGGGACTGCGGAGCCTGGTGGGCTGCCGTCTGTGGGGTCGCACAGAGTCGGACACGACTGAAGCGACTTAGCAGCAGCAGCAGCAGTGCATTTCAAATATTTCTTTTAACCACATACAGAATTTTCTGAAGAGGATGATTTTAAAGAAAATGTTTTCTTTCTCATTTTATTTCTGATGATGCTGTAGGGTCTCTTGTAGATTGGTACACTTGGTACTGTCTGGCAACCCCTCAGCCTTAATCGCACTCTTGTCAGTTATAAGCATATGAGCAAAAGCCTCACTCAAGTGAGTCTCTAATGAGCAAATGATTCTTAATATGTAAAGAGTTCTTAGTGCTTCCCTGGTGGCTCAGTGGTAAAAAATCTGCCTGCCAAGGCAGGAGACACAAGAGATGTGGGTTTGATCCCTGGGTTGGGAAGATCCCCTGGAGAAGGAAATGGCAACCCACTCCAGTATTCTTGCCTGGGAAATCCCATGGACAGAGGAGCCTGGTGGGCTCTAGTCGATGGGGTTGCAAAGAGCCAGACATGACTTAGCAACTAAAGAACAACAACAAAGGGTTCTTGCAATACATAAGGGCTGAACAGGAAGAGACTTTTAGCTGACTCAAGAACTTATTAGCTTGATAACCCACAAATAGGTAAATAACTAAGACCTACAGTAAATATTCTAACTTCAAAATATATTTGAACTAGGATGTATTCGTCTTTGAGGCTGAAAGTGATTAAGAGGACCAAGTTCATGCCTCGGGGTACCATACCCTGTAATCATGAAGTGTGTAGTGTATCTCCAGGATTGAAGAGATGTTCCAGGTCGCATGGCTGTGGCCTGTGGTGCATGTTTAGAGTTTACCTACAGAATAGTTTTGCTCTCATGTATATAAGACCAAGTGTCAAGAGAGACCAGTAAGCTTACAGAAAGTCTGACCTCACCCTCATTCACCCAGATTTTATCACCTGCAATTGTGTACCTCCAATGAGGATTTCAGGGTCTGAAAACATGTTCTGACTATCTTGGAAAATATTGTAGATCTCTCTGTGAAGCCCTGCTGGCTACATTGACTTACCTCTGCATCCTTTCCATATGTGGGTTCTAGATGAACTAACCAAGTAACATCTGAGTCTACTATCTCCTCACCCTGAGCATACTCATGACATGTAACTTCTGTACATATGAAAAGTGTATGCAGAACAATTCATAGAAAGAAAATTCCAAATGGCTAATAAAAACCTGATAAAAAGCAGTCAGTCCTAAAGGAAATCAATCCTGAATATTTACTAGGACTGATACTGAACCTGAAGCTCCAATACTTTGGCCACCTGATATGGAGAGCTGACTCATTGGAAAAGACCCTGATGCTGGGAACGATTGAGGGCAGGAGGAGAAGGGGACAACAGAGGATGAGACGGTTGGATGGCATCACTGACTCAATGGACATGAGTTTGTGCCAACTCTGGGAGAGTGGTGAAGGACAGGGAAGCCTGGCGTGCTGAAGCCTGGCATGCTGCAGCCTATGGAGTCACGAGTCAGACACACTTTGTGACTTAACAACAACAACAGTAGTGAAAATGCAAATAAAAATGAGATTTTTGTCCTATGAAATTAAAAAAAATATATAATTCTCACATTTAGTGAAGATTTGTGGATTCGGCAGTCTCACACATTGCTGTTTAGTGCACATGTCTGGACAACTTGGCAGTTTACTTCAGAGTCCAAACCAGGAACGTATCATAAGAAAATAACTGGAAATGAAAACAAAATGTGTGTGTTAGGATTTTTATGAGGTTATCTATAAGAGGAACAAACATCCAATAAAAAAGAATTTTTGTAAAGTCATGAATAATATATTTTTTTTAATGTTTATTTATTTATTTGGCTGCATTAGGTCTCTGGTTTTGGCACGTGGGATCTAGTTTCCCTAAACATGGATTGAACCTGGGCCTCCTGCATTGGGAGCATGGAGTCTTAGCCACTGGACCACCAGGGAAGTCCCTGAATAATATTTTTGAAGAATATGTAATGACAAAGAAAAATGCAGTAAAGCCTGCCAAAAATATGTCCTGAGATAACATAAATTCAGATACAGTGCTATTGGCTGTCATCCTTATCAGCTCCTCTTGTCTAATGCTAATAAGGCTGAAGTAAAGTCTTTCTTTTTTTTTTCCTGCATTTTGTTTGTTTATTTATTTATTTTTCTTTACATTATTGTGTTGGTTTTGCCATACATTGACATGAATCTGCCATGGGTATCCATGTGTTCCCCTTCCAGAACCACCCTCCCTCCTCCCTCCTGATTCCATCTCTCTGGGTCATCCCGATGCACCAGCCCTGAGCACCCTGTATCATGCATCAAACCTGGGCTGGCAATTGATTTCACATATGATAATTTACATGTTTCAATGCTGTTCTCCTATATCATCCCACCCTTGCCCTCTCCCATAGAGTCCAAAAGACTGTTCTATACATCTGTGTCTCTTTTGCTATCTCGCATACAGGGTTATCATTACCATCTTTCTAAATTCCATATATATGCATTAGTATACTGTATTGTTGTTTTTCCTTCTGGCTTACTTCACTCTGTATAATAGGCTCCAGTTTTGTCCACCTCAGTAGAACTGATTGAAATGTATTCTTTTTCATGGCTGAGTAATATTCCATTGTGTATATGTACCACAGCTTTCTTATCCATTTGTCTGTTGATGGACATCTAGGTTGCTTCCATGTTCTGGCTATTGTAAACAATGTGGTGATGAGCATTGGGGTACACATGTCTCTTTCAATTCTGGTTTCCTCGATGTGTATGCCCAGCAGTGGGATTGCTGGGTCCTATGGAAGTTCTATTTCCAGTTTTTTAAGGAATCTCCACACTGTTCTCCATAGTGGCTGTACTAGTTTGCATTCCCACCAACAGTGTAACTAGTTTGTATTCCCACCAACAGTGTAAGAGGACCCTGTAAGAGGACCCTCTTACACTGTTGGTGGGACTGCAAACTAGTACAGCCACTATGGAGAACAGTGTGGAGATTCCTTAAAAAACTGGAAATTGAACTAAAGTCTTTCTAAGGTGTTGGGAATAGAGGGAGGACAAGGTTGGGCAGGGGATCAGGGATGCAGAGACCCCAGTGTACTCCCCACTCCAAAGAAGTCCAGAAATTGACACTGCTATCTTGGAAGTCCTGCCAACCCCCAAAGCCTGAATCATCCCCATCAATATTTGGAGCAGATAATTGCTCCCAGTACACCAAACTGAAGCCAGGAAGCTTCAGGTGAATTTGGATCTTGCATAAACCCTGGTTGTCACCTGCACAGGACCCCCTATCATTTCATTAACCATGTAATGTGGCTTCAAATTTTATGATTAAGTTTTTTACTATTTTCTGTTGAGTGGAAAAAAACAAGATAATGCACATTTGCTCCTAGTTCAGCAAAACAAGTCAGCAAACTCTAAATCTGAATACATCGTATATAATAAGAAAGAAAATATTAAAAATTTATTATTAGTGGTTATTTCTGGTTAGTGGGCTATGGGTAATTTTAATATTCTTTGCTATAATTTTTTGTATTTTCCAAATTTTTCTATATTGCACCTATATTACTCTTTTAATGGGCTTTACTGATGGCTCAGCAGGTAAAAAATCCAGCTGCAATGCAGGAGACACAGGCAACATGAGTTTGATCCCTGGGTCAGGAAGATCCCTTGGAGAAAGAAATGGCACCCCACTCCAGTATTCTTGCCTGAAAAATCTCATGGGGACAGAGGAGCCTGGCAGGCTATAGTCCATAGGGTCACAAAGAGTCGGACATAACTGAGCAACAAAGCACAAGATTACTCTTAAAATTTGAAAATGAAAAAAAATTATGTAAAAGAATACTGAGAAGACTTTTTAAAAAAATTCAGAGATCTACATATAAACTTATGGCTCTCAATAGAGAAATGCCTTTTCAACCTAGCTTATTAAATCCACCTAGTCTTAATGACAGACTATTCTAGAATGCCTCTTCCTTATAGTGACATCTTAAAACTATATTGGATAGGATGTCAGCAGTTTCTGCTTTAGCTATTGTTGAGTGGAATCCTGAATAACTGTGTCCACAGATTTAGAAAGGATCTCACAGTCTGAAAATGTGGTTCCTATTTTGGGCACAATGTAACATTTCATGAAATGGACTATTGTGTTACATGTTACAACATTATTTAGGTTTGTAAAAATACTTAATGTACTTAAAATTAAAATTCAGTTAAAATTTTACAATCTCTTGTAGCAAAAGGGACCCTCTTGCTTGAAACCTAACATAAAGGGAAGGACCTGGGAAAACAAAGGGATATGGAAATAAGACTAAAAATCATAGGAGCATAAAAAATACACTTTAACATTCCTCCAGTTTCATTATTTCTACACAAAGGATCATTTAGGGTCCGCATGGAAATGGCACTCTTGTGGCCTGGAAATTCTTTTCTGTGAGGAAGAAGAAGGGTTTCATGTATGCTAGGACTTATCCCACTAGCCTTCATTGGCTTCACTCCCTGCTCAGGAGTGGAAAGGGGATTTTTAAAGCTCCCTTAATGGGAATAAGCCCACTTAGCTCAGGCCTTCCTGTGACGCAACCCCCAGCCCCAAGCTCTTCTTCCCCCACAGCCTCAGCAACTCAAGGCACCCACCACAGGGAGAACAAGATGAGGAAACAGATATTTTGCCAAGTGATTTCTCCTTATTTTTCCTACAGCTCAGTTCTTCATTTTTCCTGAAAAGTTCTTTGCATCTGCCATCTGAACTCAAGAGAATTGGTCTCATAGTTGTCATAGAATGGATGAACTGAGGCAAAACTATAATTTCAAGAACCTGTGAATGGTGGAAGGAGGGCTCCTTGGGGTGCAAACATACTTGCATTATAGGAGTCAGCCACAGAATGTACTGACATTACTGTGTTTAAACAATTTTATCCATTTGTGAATGGAGTACAAACCAGTGTGTAATGAAAAATGGCTCTTACTTCTTCTGTGGCCTGACCAGCCAGTTTCCTCCTCAGTGCCAAGTGCCACTATCTATTTCTCACCTATTCCTTTGGAAATAATAATAATTCCTTTCTGCCTAGCCTTTTCTTTCTCTCTTTCTAAAACACAGTTCCCTAGTATATACACTATTCTGTATTTTTCTTTCACTTAAGAATTTATTTGGACATTTTCCTTTGTAGTACATCTTATGCTTTTTTAAATGATTTATAATATTTTGTGATATTTGGATATACTATCATTAGTTGGGACATTATCTGTGGATAATTAGGTGATTTCTAATGCTTTACTCTTAAAAGCATTGCTGCAAAATATCCTTGAACATATACCCCTAAGTATAGCTGTAGGCTAAGTTCCTAATGCTAGGTCTAAGGGGACATATATTTTTAATATTGATAGATATAAAATTCCATTCCCTAATCCCATCAGCATGGATGCAAAGACTGGCTTTCTCACATCCTTGCCAAAACACAATGGAGACACTGAATTCGCCCCCATGGACTGCAGCATGCCAGGCTTCCCTGTCCTTCACCATCTCCGGGAGTTGGCTCAAACTCATGTCCATTGAATCAATGATGCCATCCAACCATCTCATCCTGTGTCACCCCCTTCTCCTACGCTCAATCTTTCCCAGCATCAGGATCTGTTCCAATGAGTCAGCTCTTTGCATCAGATGACCAAAGTATTGGAGCTTCAGTTTCAGCCCCGGTCCTTCCAATGAATATTTAGGGTTGATTTCCTTTAGGATTGATTGGTTTGACCTCCTTGCTGTCCAAAGGGACTCTCAAGAGTCTTCTCTAGCACCACAGTCTGAAAACATCAATTCTTTGGCACTCAGCCTTCTTGATTGTACAACTCTCACATCTATACACGACTACTGGAAAAACCATAGCTTTTACTATAGAGACCTTTGTCATCAAAATGACATTTGTTTTTTAATATGCTGTCTAGGTTTGTCATAGCTCTCCTTCCAAGGAGCAAGCGTCTTAATTTTGTGGCTACAGTCACCGTTTGCAGTGATTTTTGGAGCCCAGGCAATCTGCCGCTGTTTTTACTTTTCCCCCGTCTATTTGCTATGAAGTAATGGGACCAGATGCCATGATCTTAGTTTTTTGAATGTTGAGTTTTAAGCCAACTTTTTCATTCTTTCACCTTCATCAAGAGGCTCTTTAGTAAAGTTTATTAGCTTTACAAGGCTTCAACATTTCAAGGCTTTTATAGTTCGCACGACAGGGGTTTTATTTTCTGGCAGTGAGAGCTGAGGGGGTTATATGGCCAGTAGGGGGCAGCACGTCCCCACAGAGAGTCCGGCTGCATCATTTTGAACAAACTCTAGCAGGGGGACTTGGAACCTACTCAACCAAAAATGCTCCTTCACTTGGTTATCTTCACTGCCATCTCCCGGCTGGAGTTCCTGGTGTAGAACAAAAGCTTCGCTAAAAAAACAGGTTAGATCAAAATTAAATGCGTGGAATTTCTATCACATTTCACATCCATTTTGTTGACAAGTGCTAAAAATGTCAAATAATATCTTCTGTCCCCCTAGAATTAGGATTACGATTTTACCTTAAAAAGCAAATAAATCTGCTCCCTTAATATTAGCTTATTCAGCCAGTAAATACTGATTGAGTGCTCAACGAAGAGAATATAGGGTAAGGGAGATGGACCTCTGTTCTTGTTGGCAAAGCAGAAAACACTTGGGACCTGGGTCAGGAAACCTTGGTTCTGGCTTTAGGTGAGGCACTATAAACTGGCTATGTGGCTGTGGGTTAGTAACTTAACTTCTCTGTACCTCAGAAATGAAGTTTGCCTTACTGACCTCATAGGTGCCTGTAGAAAATACCACCTGCAAAGATGCTTGAAAAAAAGAGTAATTGCTATACAAATGAAAGATTTCAAAAGCCATGTTATATGACTAGATCCTACAGCGGTAGAAATAGCAGCTTAGTGAGTCCTTACTATGTGCCAAGCACTCTGCTAAATGTACATATGATCTTCTCAATGAAGATCACAGCCCTGTGAGGCAGGTATTATCGACCCATTTTCCAGATGAGGAAATTGAGTCGTTGGAGGTTGGAAAAGTCACTCAAATTCAGATCCCTAGAAAGTGATGGAGCAGGGTTTAAGTCCAGGTCTGACTCCAGAGTCTACCTAGGCTCTGGTTCTTCATCACTCTTCACAGTTCTGCATTTAGAAATTGTACGTATCACTCCCTTAATTTTACTCAGAACTAGCATCTAAAAGTTGGGTCACATTCTATCTCATGAAAAAATATTAAAACTTAAGGCTACGATTCCAATTTATGGAATCCATTGGTTTCGAGATCATTCCATGAAATATTTTCTTTATAAAAATGTAAATTGGCCATGTGTCTTAAGAAATATTCCAGGATAATCATTGAGATTCACAATTTAGTCTTAGGAGTATGAACTATTATTGGCTAAAGGGAAAAGCAAACAACTAAGGAAAACCAGAAGAGAAGAATGAATAGGAAGAAGGAGTTCACAGAAAGAAATCTAGAAGAAAGGTTCAAGCAGTTTACTTGAGATTCTTACCATATAGGAAATAGAGTGGCATGGGGGTTTGTAATGAGGACATCCCTAGGAGGGCTAAGCCTCCAGGCCACAGAATGGCCACAGGTAATGCCCCTTATAGGATGCCCAGAGGAACTGCTGGACAGATCTGAAGGGTCTTGCTTTGTGAATTATGCGTGATCATTAACTGGTGATGAGGTGCCTTACCAGATTTAAGTACTTTTTGGTGCTTGGTATGTCTTTCATGAATCATGCAGCTGCAAAGAAGCTTCCTGGGACCTTCAGGGCACGAGAAAACATTACATGAGAGCTCCCAGTGTAAGACAGGCTCTGTTCTAACACTTTATAGACAGTAACCCTTTAATATTTATTCATTGATTTGGCTGGGCCAGGTTTTGGCTGCGGCACATGGGATTTTTGATCTTTGTTCTGGTATGTGGGATTGCTAGTTGCGGCACTCAGGATCTTTTAGTCGTAGCATGAGAACTCCCAGTTGCGGCATGTGGGATCTAGTTCCCTGACCAGGAATTGAACTTGGGCCCCCTGCATTAACAGTGTGGAGGCTTAGCCACTGGACCACCAGGGAAGTCCCACAATAGCCCTTCAATAAATTAAATAATTGGAGAAGGCACTGGCTTCTTCCACTCCAGTACTCTTGCCTGGAAAATCCCATGGATGGTGGAGCCTGGTAGGCTGCAATCCATGGGGTCGCTAGGAGACAGACACAACTGAGCAACTTCACTTTCACTTTTCACTTTCATGTATTGGAAAAGGAAATGGCAACCCTCTCCAGTACTCTTGCCTGGAGAATCCCGGGGACGGGGGAGCCTGGTGGGCTACTGTCTATGGGGTTGCACAGAGTCGGACACGACTGAGTGACTGAACTGAACTGAACTGAAATTTAATAATGTCTCCATTATCTCCAACTTAAAGATGAAGAAAAACTGAGGCTTTTTGCCTCAGGTAGAAGTAGCACAACCAGGATTTGGACCAAGGAGAGCTGGCTCTAAAGTCTTTTCTTCAGCACTCCATTAGTTCATCTCTTGAAATCAATAACAAGGAGGTGGGAGGAGGAGGAAAGAAGGAATAGGAAAAGATGAAGGACAAAATAATTAATGTATCCTGTGAATACCATTTAGTTCAACAAGCATTCTCTGAAGAACTTACTATGGGACCTCCCTTGGGACTAGGCACTTCTGGGCCACAGCCCATTCATGCCCTGGAAAAGACCAGGTTATTTCTAAATAGTGTGATAACACTGTAAAACAGGAAAGTCCACTGGTGCAGGACAGAAATTCCTGTGTCCCCAAGTATGCACTAAAGTGGAAAGTTACTGAGTTAAAGTGACTGGCCAGTAAGGCACAAGCCCATTCAGTCACAGACTGGCTCCTGTGGATTCCATCTCTACTCTGCTTCCATGAAACAAACCTTATTTAACTAGGCTGTTGTGCAAAAGTAACAGTTAAATACATTTACAGCCATACTGCTCAGCCATAAAGAATCGGCCTGCCAAGCAGGAGATGCGGTTTCATCCCTGGGCCGGGAAGATCCCTTGGAGGTGCAATAGGCAACCCACCCAAATATTCTTGCCAGAAAATCCCATGGACAGAGGAGCCTGGGGGGCTACAGTCCATGGGGTTGCAAAGAGTCGGACAGGACTGTGCCACTAAACAATAGCCTTACTATGTTTGGACTCTGCTTCCAAGACGGGAAAACAGTTGGACAGACTTTAAATAAAAAGATTAAGTAACGCAATTACAAATGAAATTAAATTTAAAAACGTCCAGCAGTAAAATAGTTTCTACTTTTCACTGTACACTTGCTTGAAAGTTTTCACAGTAGGATGGTTGGAAAATATATTCCACTCAAATCTGCAGAATAAGGACTAATCTCCTACAGGCGTCAGTTCATTAAACTGCCTAATGGCAGCTATGGAAAAGTAATAGCCTTATCCCAAAAGCTTTTGCTCTTTAAACAAATAACAACGAGCAAGTGCGTTGCAACAGAGGCCAAAAAAGCCTGTCCCCAGAAATTCCACTGGGGCAGCGAATTCTAGAGGACCGCCAGGGAGGTTCCCGCTCCCTGGGTGGGACCTAGTAGCAAAGCCACGTGGGGAGGGCTGAAGGGACCTTTAGGGATGGGGAGGGGGACCATCCATCAGGGCAGGTCACGGTCTCCTCGCCCCTGTCCGCCAGTGGCGGCAGGGAGGAGCGCCGAGAACCAAAACTCAGTTGTCGCCAGTGTCGGGGCAGCGAGTCTGCGCCCGGTGGGCGGCTCCCCACCTCTAGGGAGGATGAGGACGTGGGATGCCCCAGGGAACCCTCACAGCCCGGCGAGCACGAGGAGCTCCAAAAACAAAGCGAGTGCCGGGGGGAAGGGGAGGGCGCGATCGGCGAGGGGCAGAGCACAGGCGGTGCTGCGAGCGCGGGCGCCGCCAGCGAGCCCGACCGACCAGCTTGGGAAGGGCGCGCGCGTGCCGGCGCCCTGTGCCCCTTACCAAATCCAGGACACCCACAAAGCCCGAAAAGTCCCCTTTCCTATGGGGCGGAGATTTGAGAAAACCCAAGTAGGGTCCGCGCGCAGCTGGAGCCGGAACTGGAGGCTGCGCGCTGCGCGGGAGGCTCAAGACTTTTCTTTTGGGGGGTAAGATGGCAGATCCGGGGAAACAAAGGAAACTTGCGCCCGGGCCTGGGAGCGGCGTGTGTGGCTCGCGAGTTCGCCCCGGGTCCTGTGTGGGAGTCACTGGGCGGCCTGCGCCAGCCTGCACATTGCCCGCCCGGGGAAAACATAAAGCATCCCTCCGGGAGCCGGCGCCGCCGGCCGCCCACCTGCCGCCCCCGGGTCTCCCGGCCTGCGGAGGGAGAGGGCGCTGCGAACACGGCGGGGGCCGGGAGGCAGGGAGGAGGGGAGGCGGCAGGCGGGCGCGCGCGGGGGGCGGCGGTGGAGGAGGGGAGCGCGGGTGGGCGGGCGTCGCCACGTCACGGCTATTGTAGCTGGCCCGGTATATAAGGTCCCGCCCGCCGGCCGCGCTCCCCACCTTTCCTGCACCCCACCAGCGATCCTTCGGCACCCTGCAATCCAGCGAGACGCGCTGCGCACCGACGGAGCGGACATGGGGAGAGCGATCGTAGCCAGGATCGGACTGGGGCTGCTGCTTCTGGCGCTGCTCTTACCTACGCAGGTGAGGTCCTGGCGCCCGGCAAGGGGCTCAGGGGCCGCGCCCCAGGCGGGTGGGACTGCCCCCAAGGAACCGTCTGCGCCCCCACCTTCAGTTGTGGACCCGAACTAGGAGAGAGAATCTAGTACAATCTGATCTGGAGGGAGAAGGGACGGCAGTTTGGAGCCCTCTTTCCACTTCCTGGCAGGCTGCCCCCACCCTTTAGGCAGCCCCGAGAACAAAGCACCTCCACGCGTGGGCTACGAGAACCTTGCCCCACCCCAGGTTTCGCACAGCCCTTCACAGGCTGCCTGACGCCCACCGCCCGCTTTCACGCAGAGCGGGAAAGAATGCGCCCTCCCCACCCCTGGAGCACCCAGAGACCTCAGGCCCTTTGGGGAGGTCGTTCCTGGATCCCACGAGCGCCCTGCTTCCCTATACGAGTGTCTTCGCGTCCCTAGCGCATCACACAAAGAGAGAGGACGATCCCCACGGGGGGCGCCGCTCTCTCCCATCCTCCACTCAGAGCTAGTTCGTGGATCCCGAGCAAGCCCCAGTTACTGACCCTGTTAACCCACCTCGGTCCCGTGTGTTTCGGGGCGGAAGTCTCGGGGGGAGCCTCTCCTGACCCTGTGCTCTCCTGTGGGAGACCTTACAGGTCACCAACGGAACCCTCTGTTAGCCAGACTGGCTATCTCTGGACAGGCGGCGGATGGGACATTTGTGTCCCGAATGCCCGCCAGGCTTTGTCCCTGTCCCCGCGGCCTTCTCGGACCCTCTGTCCCGGGAACACATCTTGCCCACGGTGTCCGGCGGGTGGGTGCACGGCGGCCGCGAAGGAGGCCAGCGGCGGCTGGGCCTGAGAGACCGAAGTTGGGGGGCGCTGGGAGGGCGAGAGGGGACATTTGTCTCCGGTAGGTTGGACTTGGAGGGTAGGTAGGGGAGCCGGAGCGGTTGGGTCTCCATCGCCTTCTGTTGGGGCTTTCTGAGGAGTGTCTCCTGAGCACTTCTTCTGAAAAAGTTGGGCGCGCCAGGTCCCCAGACATCCAGCCGCCGGGCTCACCTGGGAGCGCAGCCTGAGAGAGGAGCGCTCCTCGTCTTCCGCTCCGCGGACGGGGTAACTGTACCCTATTGTTTTGCGGGTCGGCTGCTCTCCCCAGCCTTTCTCTAGTCCTCGGTGGGGGAGGGGCGTGGCCACTGGAAACGCTGGGCTCTCCCACCCCGCCCCATCTCCTTTCCCAACCAGATTCCCTCCCACACCCCTAAATTTCAGAGGGTTTGAGATTAAGCAAATAAACCTTTGGTAGCTTAGTAGGGAAATTTATGTTTACTGTCCATTTCATATATTAACATTAATTTGTTTCATTGGTGTAGAGGACCCTTTGATTCTCCTATGGATGCACTGGGCTCTTTTTTTTTTTTAACTCACCTGATGCACCAAGGCTTTGTTGGATAAGAGTAGATTACCTTCAGGGATCCCAAATCAGGTCTTAACCCCAAATAACGAGCCCTGTTTTAAATTGTTCCCCATATTATTAATGCTTTCCTTTTATTGGGAGTGCTTTTATTCTTGGTAGCACACTCTGTTGGGTAGGTGCCAAATAAATATATTCGATTTCATTGAGATTTGAAAAATTAGTCTATTCTAGATAGGATTTATAAAATTTTTAGTCGATGTTTGCTGAATGTCCTTATGGGTTTTACAACAAAAGAAGCTGGGTTTTCTATGGATTTACAACAAAGGATAAAATGGTTTTATCTTTGAATTGATAGGTAGCCAAACATACATGTGGCCCAGACCTGCTTGGTGCCAGGTTCTTGTCCCGGCTGTAATCAGAAGCCCTTTAAAACCCTCTCTTGCAGTGAGAGCTGAAATCTCCCATCTGCCTTTGTTCCCTGACAAAGGAGAGATTACCACGTGCCCTGCTGGACTGTGCATTTTATGACTTGAAAAATAGTGTGGTGAATGATGCCACTCAGGCACTGGGGTGCTGGGGGACCTTGGTCCTTGGCTACAGTGCTGGGCTAAGTGATCAGGCAGGAAGCTGCTGCTCGTGAAACCAGCATCAAACCTTCTTGTCTGTTGTGAAGTCATTTCGACTTCATGATGCTTTGGGTGAAATCATTTTGCCTTAAGGCAGAGGCTCATTATATTTTTCAACTTAAAACAAATATTGTGGCCATTTTTGGGGAAGGCTATATATGATTTCTAGACTTCAAAGGAGCAGATAAGATACCCAGGGCCCCTTATGTTTAATGCAAGGTTGTATTAAACAGGTAGGTAAAAGTTACCCAGTGAATTCAAGAAGACAGAGACTCAATTCTCATAACGTATGTCTCAAATTACCGTATTTTAAAATCCAAATGTTTAGTGCAAGTTTAAAATCTCCCCCTTCTTGAGAAAGTAGAAGAAGCCTATTTGTAACACCAGTAAGTCAGTATAATCACAGAAAGTGAGTTAGTTAACTTGGTTCCTTATTACTTTATAAAGAATTAAGGGTCAAATCATACACTTGGGAGTTACATAGTTATTGAAGAACATTTTCGTTTGCTTGTTTTTGGTTATTGTTACTTGCAGTCCTTAATCATCACTAGGGGGTTGTTTTTGAAACTGAAGGATCTTGGTGGGGCTAAGAAATTCAGAATGAAATGATGTGGGTAAGGGAATAATGGAAAAAAAAAACAACCTGAGACTGTATCATCTATCTTAATGGCATATTAAATGTATGTGGAGAGACAACTGTAACATGGAAATTGATCAGTGTAACTTTTTATATATTTTAGACTTACTCAAATCAAACAACTGTTGTAACACCTTCAAGTAACTCCTCCCAGACTACCTCACCTGCCCCCCATCCAGCCAATGCCACCACCAAGGCAAGCGATGGTACTCTGCAGTCAACAGCCAGTCTCTTTGTGATCTCGGTCTCCCTTCTACATCTCTACTGTTAAGAGACTCAGGCGAAGAAACGTCTGTACTTCACCATCTTCTAAATCCAGTTCAAATGGCATCTATACATCCTGTGTGACAAAGAAAAAAAAAGAAAAAGAAGTCTTCATTGAATAAGTCCGCTAATTCCACACCTTATTTAATTGACAGAAATTATTGAAGATCCCAAATTTGTTTGAAGAGCATGTGACTAGATGATGAATGCCAATATTAAATCTGCTGGAGTTACCTGTACAAGATGAAGAGAGACAACGTCCAAAATTAGTTGAGATGATTTCCTTAAATGTGGCTTAAGAAGTATGGACACATAAAGCTCTACCTTGAAAATGAGAATAGATTTTATCTTAGAGATAAAGAATGGGCTGTGGAACAGAGATTCAGTTTGCATTTGGTTCATTAAATTTATAAGGCCATAAAACAATTAGGTAAAACAGAAAGCTTCTGTGATTCTATTTGTATGTACGTTAGCAGGAACTTCCAGGAGTTAACTGTAAATTCTCAAAGTGTTGTTTCAGCAGTACTAATTTAATGCTGACGTACAATAGATAAAATTTTATGTTAAGCTATCAACTGTTCTCTTGAGAACTGAACTTTTCCTCTGGGGCTTTGGGCTGACATTGCATTTGACTTTTTATATAGTGCCAGGGCAATGATGGATTAATCTATCCCAAATTCAAGCATAATGAATACATTTTGCTTACATACTATTCCTATTCAAAAAGAACACTAGATTCATTTAAACAGATAGCAAAGAATAGAAGTACATTGCTGTCGATGAATTTCAAAATAGTTTTTATTTCTGCATACGTTGAATAACTTTTACAGTTTAAAAAATGATCTGTTTTGAAGGTAAAGTTGACAAATTCTGAAATGAAAAAGGCTAATATGTGAAGGAGCCAAACTGTAAATCAAATATTTGTGAAGTCAATACTGGAAGCTAGCTTACATTGAATTTAGAAAAACTTTTATACTCTTTTCTGTAAATACTTCTTTTTAAACTGAATCGGAGTAGCCACATTTGGAATACTTTCTGTTATCATTTGATATTTTTAGATAGTTAGAACCTGGTCCTAAGCCTAGAATGGGCTTGATTTTGGAAAGTATATCTTTTCACAACTGCCTTGATGCACAGCAACCTTTTTAAAAATAGACACTCCCTAAAGTCTTTTGTTCACATGGTCACACACTGATGCTTAGATATTCCAAAATCTAATATGGCCACAGTAGTTTTGAAAACCAAAGTCATTTTTTTTTCCATCTTTAGAAACCAACACTGGAATAACCATATCCAACAGATCTCAAGCTATTGTGTGTGTGAATGAACATTCCCTTTTGTTTCACAATTGAATGCTGTATATCTGTTTTGGATTGTATATTGTGTTTGTGTATTTATGCTTTGATTCATAGTAACTTTTCATGTTATGAAATTGATTTGCATTAAACACAAACTGTAAATAAAAAGAGATGGCTGAAAGAGCAATCCATTGGATTATAAGTTTTTCTCAATGCCTGGAATACTTTGTGAGTTTAATCATGGTTGTATGAGTATTTAAACCACTAGGGACATACCTCAATATTTTCCTATTAAACAGAATGTTACAGTTAAGCTGTTTTGCGTTGGCAACTAGCAACATGTCTTGATTAAAGAATTCATCTGAAAGCTGACATCTTTCAGGCTTTAAGTGGGCATCCCTTACTCAGCAACTATTGGATGCCAGCTGTGTGTCAGGACACTGAAGTTTTGCTTGAATGCAGAACTTGCTCAACAAGGCTTTTTACTATAATTGAGAAAGTATGCATAATGATACATAGGCAGTATACTGGCAGGTAGTGCTGTGAGGAAAACAGGCCAGGGTGGCAAGTCATGAGCTGTGACTGAGAGATTTTGGGTGATCTTGGACATTTAAGCTGAGGAATGGAGGATCTGGAGGAAAATTCCTGGTGGGGGGAACAACACATGCTAAGTCCTTCAGTCTGCTTAACCACTGGCACTATTTTCGTATCTCTCTGATATGAAGCACCACATTTCCATCTGCTCCTTTAGTACTCCTGAATTCTTTTGACTCTTATTCAAGTGTAGTCCTGGACTTCTGCTGCTTAGTCTCTCAGTTGGGTCCAAATCTTTGCAGCCCTATGAACTGTAGCCTGCCAGGCTGTTGTCTGTCCATGGAATCTTCCAGACAAGAATACTGGGGTGGGTTGCCATTTCTTCATGAGATCTTCTCGAACCAGGGATTGAATCTATGTCTCTTGTTTCTTGTGCATTGGCAGGTGGATTCTTTACCACTAGCACCAGCTGGGAAGCCTTGGACTTCTAGCTCTAGCCAGAAAAAGGCTGGACTTTGGTAGTAAGTTCCTTGATCAGAATTAATGTTGCATGGGTCTCCATGATGGTTGATAGGATTTTCTGAGAGTCTAAGGATAGTAGTTTTGGTAGAAGCATTGTATGTGGGGAAGGCAAATCCATATTCAGAATAAATGTTTATTTCTTCAAGAATAAAATGCTACCCTTCTATGATGATGTCCCATGTAGTCAATATTCCACCTGGCTGATCACCTCAAGCACCTGGAGCATACAAGGAACTTGATGTTGGTCTCTGATGTAGCAGATTAAGCACTCAGCAGTGGCTGTGACCAGATCAGCCTTCACATGCCAGTGTTGCTGGGACCATGCATACTCTCTGTTCTGCCGTTGTGGCCACTTTATTCATGAGCCAAGTGATAACCAGAATGGTCGGGGGGCTATATCCACATAACTGGCCATCTTATCCATCTGATTATTAAAATCCCTCTCTGCTGTGGTTACCTTTCAGTGAGCATTCACATGGGACACTAATACCTTCAGATTCCCATTTAGAGAGGTCTATCCACATATCTTTCTCAGCCTGCCTTGTCACCAGTTTTCCAATCATATTGTTTCCAAGTCCATCCAGCCAAACTGTTGGCCACAGACCATGAGTTAGTATAGATTTACACCTCTGGCCATTTCTACTTTGAAGCAAAATGAACAACCAGGTCCAGTGCTTTTAATTCTGCCCACTAGAGGTATTTCCCTTTACCACTGTCCTTCATGGGTGTCCCTGAAAGGGGTTGTACAGCTGGAGCTGTCCACTTTGAGGTGTTGCCTGCTTATTGTATAGCATCTTCTGTAAACCAGGTCTAATTTTCTCTTCCTCAGTCAGCTGGTCATTGTTAACTCCTCGTGAAGACATAGGTGCAGACTAGGAGAGAGATGGTAATGTAGCAAAAATACGGCCCAGGGGCATTTGGACCACTTCCTCCTGTAAATCACTAGTATATTAAGTCCCCTACATATGAACTTTAAAATTATAAACTTTCAAAGATGCAAACATGAAACTTACTAATGAAGAACTGATAGAATTGGAGGCCCAGAGAAAGGACAAAGAAAAATGAGAGGAAGAAGTAACTGGAGAACTGAAGATGATGCAGGAAATGTCAGGGGATTGTTTTTCTTTGAGGAGCCACTGTTGGTTCTGAGGCACAGGGCCCAAACTTGGAATGGTACACGAAGGTCACAGCAGCCCTTCAGAGTGCAATCCAGTGCTACCGTTTTGTCTGTGATGAGAAAAAAGGAACTACTACCTGGACATCGCTGGATTTTTTTTTTTCAAGAGGATAAATAGAAGGAAACAGAATCTGTGCCATCAACATCAGGCATGAATGAAATTACAGCTTGTCCTCCATCTCCTCTTGCTAATAATCCTTCGGCTCTACCATCTCCCACTTCCTCTCCCTCTTCCAGCCAGTAATCTTGCTTATTGACTCACTGCCAGCCCCTGTATGCCAGCTGTTGTACTGTACTACTGTACTTTTCAAGGCACTGTACTGTAAGATTAAAAATGTTCTCTTTATTTTTTGTGCTTTTTTTTTAATGTATTGTGTGAAAAGTATAAACCTATGACAATACAATACTACATAGCCAATTGTATTCATTGAGTACCTAGGCTAGTTTTGTTGGACTTACAAACAAATTGGACTTATGAATGTGCTGTCAGAACAGAACTCGTTCCTATGTAGGTGACTTACTATATGTATCTTTGGGGCTTCCTGAAGCTCAATATCATCCATGCCACCTTCGTTTGACAATGAGGTGCTATTGTGCACAGCCAGTTTTATGGGTTGATGATTAGGCCACACCCAGGTCATCATGGGTAGCTCAGGCTGCATGGTGGTCTGTGGTTACCCATTCAGTCTTTTTTTAAAAAATATTTATATGTATTTGTGTATCTGGCTGCTCTGAGTCTTAGTTGTGGCACACAGCATCTTTCATCTTTGTTGTGGCAAACGGGACCTTTTGGCTGTGGCATTTGAACTCTTAGTTGCAGCATATGAGATCTAGCTCCCTGACCAGTGATCACACTCAGGCCCCTTGCCTTGAGAGTTCAGAGTCTTAGCCACTGAGCCACTGGAAAAGCCCTTCAATCCCCTCAAGCCTTCAGTTTTTACTAAAGTGTAGCAACAAGCCCAATCCTGTTTCTTTAGGAAGGGTTGCTGCCTGGAGAGGATGGCAGAGCTTTGCTCTGAAATCTTGAAACAGACTATTGGTACCAACTCTGGGTCTAATATAAATTTATAGAAAAGCAATGACAAAGTTGAGTTTAGTTTTTTAAGAAGTAATCATAGATACTCACGGAGGATGAAATATAACTAGTTTTTCAACTGTTCTTTGAAAATAGCTTTAAGCAAACATGAACTGTTTTGTTAGAAAAATACCCAAATTTCTATTTTGGGGTTATACCTTAAATATTCATGCTGAAATACTAGTCATATAATTTATGGCTAAATTGAGTGATGAGTAGCCATTGTATGGGTGTCTCTCGAATTAAGTTGAGCCTTAGCAGATAAAAGCAGATAATTTAGAGAAAGACAGATAGTTGCTATGCCATAGGGTTAAGCTGAGAAAAATCTGTTTAGAACTAAACATATTCTAAACACACACACCCAATGCCACTGTCCTTAAAATAGAGCTCAAATATTTAGGTAGCTGAAAAGTATGTGTTTTTCATTTCTTATACACCTTATTTGGGGTTAGCTTGATTATTTTGGGATTCTTTCCTTAGTATAAAGAGAGTACTTTTTCTAACTTTGGGAGGATGGCACTTTGTGAAACAACACAATCATCATCATGATTTACTTGTCAGTTTCTCTTCAAATTACATCTAAATTTAAAATCATATGCATTTCTAAGAAACTTTAGGAAGTTTCTGTATTTATGATTTTGCAAAGAAATCTCTTTGTGAGCCCCAAAGTTTAACTCTTATGCCTGTTAGCAATTGGCAGATGTTAAGGTTTGCGGAAACCTAACATGTCCAAAACTGAACTCATTACCTCCCCTCCACAGACCTGCTGCTTCGTATTCAGAGCATCTACCTGCCAAGTCACTCTCATCACAAACCCAGGAGCTTCCTTCCTCTTCTCTCCTAATCTCCAATTGGCCACAAACCCCTGTCACTTCTGAATCAGAAATGTCTAAGCATCCTGCCTGTCTCCCCACTCTGCTGCGTTCCTGTGACTTGCATCATCTGTCAAAGCCGTGCCCTTCTGCCCTTAGTCTTTCCACCCTGTGGTGATTCTCTGAAATACAGATCTGATCATTTTACTCCTAACTTTAAAAGTTTGGCTGGCTACGCTTTGCTGATAGAAGATAAAATAGAAGCCCCCATTCACAGACCATAAGGCCTTTCTTTTCCATAGTCTGGTCCCAGCCCACCTTTTCAGCCCCATTTTCAGCCGCACTGCTTTGCCCACTGTCCTCTGAATCAACAATGTCTTTTTATGCCTCCATGGCTTTGAATGCCTCCACACAGCCAACTGAATATAGATGTTAAAGGCACGGATGCTAGAGCCAGGCTGCCTCAGTTTGACTTCTAGACCCACTGTGACTAGTGAAAGGAGCCCAGGCATGGACATAAATTCTCTGTG
Source organism: Antilocapra americana (assembly GCA_007570785.1). Lineage (NCBI taxonomy): Eukaryota > Metazoa > Chordata > Mammalia > Artiodactyla > Antilocapridae > Antilocapra > Antilocapra americana. The sequence continues at coordinate 40,056,782 of ML662442.1, forward strand.
GCCCATGAGTCTTGTCTGTAAATGAAGTTGATAATAATGGTACCTATCAATAAAGTTTTAGAAGAGTCTGGTACATCGTTAGTACTCAATAAACACTGGCCAACATACTTTCTTAGGAATGTGTGGACACTGACTTGTCTATGCCCCTTGAAGGCAGGAACTTTGCCACACTTCACTTCTGGATTCCTGATGTGTGACTGAGAGTAGGTGCTCAGCTAATATTGTTAGTAAAACAGCCAGCAGTGGTATCTTAGTAGCAGTGTAATTGGGGGAGGGGAAGGAAATCCTTTGCTACTATATTAGGTCTTGGGGGGAAGCACAAGAAGGTAGTTAGGGCTATTTCTAAACAGGCTGGTCCCTAGTGGCTGCTCAGCTTTCATCAGATAGGCAACCTGCTTATCTGCAACAATGGTTTTCAACGCTGACTGCAAATTAGAATCACTTGGGAAGCTTTTTAAAAAGGTGATGCCTCTCACCTTTGCCTACTTAGAGGGTTCTGATTTAATTGGTCTGGGTGGAGGTTAGTCATCAGTGGGTTTAAAAAGCTCCCCAGGTGATTCTAAAGTGCAGCCAAATTGTGAAGCACGGGCCTGAGAGCAGCTTTGGGCAGCTCTGCTCTCTTAGACCATTCGGCTGGCAGTGGCTGGGCAGTCAGACACAGTCCCGGCTCCTGGCTTCAGATCCCTGTGACTGCCAGAGATGCTTACAGCAGGGTTACCTGTGCTTGGAGACAGGTGAGGTCATTTTAGTCAGGTGTTTGGATTTCTACCCAACTCAAAAAGGACACAGAGACTCATGCTAGAGTCCTCTGGTTCTAGCGCCTCAGCCAGCATCATAAGTAGATGCAGGTGCCAGTCCTGGTTCTGAAAACTTGCTCCATGGGCCCTGGAAGCCTCTCTGGGCTTTAAAAGAATTGGGCTTTTTGGAGATATTTTCTAGTTGAAAAATACAAAGATTCCATCCAACTTAAATTCCGTGATTCAGATCCCTGCCTCTCCTCCCTGCCCCCCACCCCCAAGCGTTTGTGAGCTTGTTCTCACATCCATGAAAAAATTGGATCAGTACTCCAAGCTGAGCCTACAAACATTAATGCAAATTCATTGTTATCACTCAAGGAAATACCGGGCATTCATCATACTCATTTGTTCTGTTATCCGGTTGTCATTTTGCATTCTACTGCATTTTCTGAAGACTTGGAAAAAGGTTTTCTTCATGATAGATTAGCACAGTCTAATTGGTAGTTGCTATTCACTTTAAATGAGATTGCAACAACTTTGAACTGTTTGGCTGGTCTTGTGAAATGTGACCAGTGACACAACCCTTGTTGAGGCTTGGTTGTGAACGCAGTGAGGAAACAGTTTCCCGTTTAGCCTTATCATTGACACTGTGTTCATCAGTATGCATTTGGTTTTGTGTTTACTTATTTATTCTACATTTTATTCCAATTAAAAAATTTTTTTGAGTCCACTTACAGAAACATGCACTATACACCAGGTTACAAATAGATGAGGAATTTGAGGTAGAGGATAAATAAGGGTAGAAGGAAACTGTGACTTCATGGATAGGATTTGAGAATGCTTGTTGTAAGGTCATGAGTAGCTCCTGTAGTCACTGGAAGAAAAGAGCCATGATTAGAAACAGAAGCTTAATTGCCTGTGCATTTAAAATACTGAGTAAACCAGAAGTACCGTGTTCTGGGGAAAGCTTCTAGTGTGGATCTGTAGGAGGAGGCTTCTGGGTGAATGCGGTCAGTGTCATTGACACTATTCCTGCAGTGGGGGCAACAGCAAGTCTCTAATGGATGTCTATTTCTAATCATTTTCATCCAGACAAGTGACATAGCAAGGCATAATTTAGAAGACATTTTTTTTTCAGCAGCCAAAATAGTGTTAACCAAATCTGTGCCTCTCTAGTTGAATATTTATAGGAAAAAACCCAGAATATTTAGAGGCCTATATGAATATTCTTTTTTGGAATTGAGCGTTTTTGTTTTTGTTTTTTAATATTTATTTGGCTGCACTGGGTCTTAGTTGTGGCACAGGGGATCTTCGATTTTCCTTGTGGCATGAGGATCCTTTAGTTGTGGCATGTGGGGGATCTAGTTCTCCGAGGGGATTGAACCTGGGCCTTCTCCACTGGGAACTTGGAGTCTTAGCCACTGGACCACCAGGGAAGTTCCATAACTGAACTTTTTATATAAATCAAGCAGAAAATAATGGCAAATGGCATGTATCAGTAACTATCCTAAATGCTTTTACATATGATTGTCCGTTTAATACTTGACGTATTTCTATGTGGTCAGTGCTACAAGCATCACCATCTTTTTACGAGGAAACCCAAACAGAAAGATATTCCAGAGGAGGAAATGGCAGCCCACTCCAGTATTCTTGCCTGGAGAATCCTAGTGACAGAGGAGCCTGGTGGGCTACAGTCCATAGGGTGGCAAAGAGTTGGATACTAGTGAGTGACTAACACATTGTCCTAGTACTTAGGACAAATATTGTATGGTATCACTTATATGTGGAATCTAAAAATTACAACAAACTAGTGAATGCAACAAAAAAGAAACAGACCCCCAGATGCAGAAAACAAACTAGTGGTTACCAGTGTGGGGAGGGGCAGTACAGGGGAGGGGGAGGGGCAGTACAGGCATGGGGGATGGGAGGTGTGAGGTGGGCTCAAGGATATGTTGCACAACATGGGGAATATATCCAGTGTTAGTAACAAATAAAAATATAAAGTAACCTTTAAAATTTGTATAAAACATTTTAAAATTAAAAATAAAATAATCTTAGGAGCTCTGAGAAAAACAAAAAAGAAAGACATTCCATAGCTTGCCCAAGGTCACCCCATAGTGAACTGGTATTTGAAGCCATGGCCTGTGGCTCCTTGCCCTTAGCGACTGCACCGTCATCACCTCTGTTGAGAGTTTGGGCTCATCTTCTGTGACAGGATCACGGAGTACGGCTTTTCCATTTGCTGTTTGAGAAAAAAATGCATGCGTTTTTACAACTTGTAAATACAGTAAAGCTGACACCATGTCAGGAAAATAAAGGAGAGTGCTCAGGGCTGAAGAGCAGCCATGGCATGTCCACACTGGGGTGTCAAACAATCTGTGATACAGGCCACAGGGATCTATGGTTTTCAAGTAGGATGTGAAGGGACCCTCATGAGGGACATGGGGTGGGAGCAGATGATGAAGGAGAAAACTGAGCAGACTGTGTCTCACGACCTTTTCCTCTCTACTTCTCTCCCCGGCCCCGACCCCCTTCCAAGCAGAGCGCTTGGTGATCTATTTCCTTTTTAGGGTTTATGTCTAAATGTCAATTAGGCAAAAAGTTCCAAGGCAAAACAAGTAGAAAATTAGTGTTTGCTGCCACTGCAGCCACAACAATATTTTTCAATCCCCAAATTCACTGCTTCTTTCTGATTATGTCAGCAGTATATGTTCATTGCTAAAAACAAGGGAGAAAATACAAAGAAGAAGGTACAAGTCACCTATTATCCCACCACCAGAAATAACTACAAGTTGCATCTTCCAGTCTTCCCTTGCACCCCCATGCGTTTATACAGATGTTTGTACATACAGACATATATTTCAACAAAATTGTTTTTATTACATGCCTTTTAATACAATTATTATTGCATCATGGGTCATTTCTGCAACATGTTTAAAAAATATCTACATAACATTGTATTCTTCAGATGGCTTATACTTAATCTGCATTAAGTATCTTCTACTCAAACCTGTTGTTGAATATTTAGATTGTATCCAATGTTTGTGCATGCGTGCTTAGTCACTTCAGTCGTATCCAACTCTTTGTGACCCTATGAACTGTAACCTGCCAGGTTCCTCTATCCACAGGAATCTCCAAACAAGAATACTAGAGTGGGTTGCCATGCCCTCCTCCAGGGGATCTTCCTGACCCAGGGATCAAACCACGCCTCTTATGTGTTCTTGTTGGCAGGCAGGTTCTTTACCATTAGCCCCACCTGGGAAGCCCATCCAATGTTCTCCCAGTTATAAATAAATAAATAATATTTTAATAAATATCTTTTTACCTAGTTCTTTGCTTAGATCTCTGTTTCCTTCTTTGAAGGGGACAAAGTCAAACCATTTTAATGAGGGACTTTGGAGGAGGGTTTAAGGGCTGAGAGGACAATGAGATTTCCTCACTTGGAAAACTCCAGCTTCACAGTTGCTAGAAAGCTCTATTTCCTTGGTTTTTTTCTCCAAATATCTTCATTGTTTTATAATTATAACTTGACATTTTTTTAAAAAATATAAATTTTGATTTTACTTTTTGGGTGTTCCTTGTGGCATGTGGGATCCTAGTTCCCCAACCAGGAATTGAATCTTTGCACCCTACATTGGCAGTGTAGAGTCTCAGCCACTGAACCACAAAGGAAGTCCCTCTGTTTCCTTTTAGTGAATTTTTAGGAGTAGGCTTTTTTGGCCGATGTTGTGTCCGCCACCTGGATCCTCTCTTCAGGACCCAGAGACTCATTTCCCCACTTCTGAGGGTGTGACTGCTGACAGCTCACAACCAATCCTTTCCCAAGACCTCCCTTGGCTGAAAGAAGTTGCCTGTCCTAAGATGCTGCCCTCCTCCATGGCAGTTCACATCTGGTGGTTGTGGTTGTGGAAGTCAGAAGGCCCAGTCTCCTTACCATGGTCTTAGTCAGCTCTCGTGTGCCAGCCCAGCTCCAGCTCCTGGGATCGGTTCAGTTCAGTCGCTCAGTCAGGTCCAGCTCTTTGAGATCCCATGGGCTGCAGCACACCAGGCCTCCCTGTCCATTGCCAACTCCTGGAGTTTACTCAAACTCATGTCCATTGAGTCAGTGATGACATCCAACCATCTCATCCTCTGTCCTCCCCTTCTCCTCACCCCTTCAATCTTTCCCAGCATCAGGGTCTTTTCAAAGGAGTCAGTTCTTCACATCAGGTGGCCAAAGCAGTCGAATTTCAGCTTCAGCATCAGTCCTTCTGATGAATATTCAGGACTGATCTCCTTTAGTTGGATCTCCTTGCAATCCAAGGGACTCTCAAGAGTCTTCTCCAACACCACAGTTCAAAAGCATCAGTTCTTCAGTGTTCAGCTTTCTTTATAGTCCAACTCTCACATCCATACATGACTACTGGAAAAACCATAGCCTTGACTAGATGGACTTTTGTTGGGAAAGTAATATCTCTGCTTTTTAATACGCTGTCTAGGTTGGTCATAGCTTTTCTTTCAAGGAGCAAACATCTTTTAATTCCATGGCTGCAGTCACCATCTGCAGTGATTTTGGAGCCCCCTAAAATAAAATATGTTACTGTTTCTACTGTTTCCCATTCTATTTGCCATGAAGTGTTGGGACCAGATGCCATGATCTTAGTTTTCTGAATGTTGGGTTTTAAGCCAACTTTTTCTCTCTCCTCTTTCACTTTCATTAAGAGGCTTTAAAGAGCCTCTCTTTCTGCCATAAGGGTGGTGTCATCTGCATATCTGAGGTTATTGATATTTCTCCTGGCAATCTTGATTCCAGCTTGTGCTTCATCCAGCCTGGGGTTTCGCATGATATATTCTGCATTTAAGTTAAATAAGCAGGGTGACAAAATACAGCCTTGACATACTCCTTTCCCAATTTGGAACCAGTATGTTGTTGTTCCATGTCCAGTTCTAAGTGTTGCTTCCTGATCTGCATACAGATTTCTCAAGAGGCAGGTCAGGTGGTATGGTATTTCCATCTCTAAGAATTTTCCACAGGTTGTTGTGGTCCACACAATCAAAGGCTTTGGCACAGTCAATAAAGCAGAAGTTGATATTTTTCTGGAACTCTCATACTTTTTCGATGATCCAGCGGATGTTGGCAATTTAGTCTCTGGTTCCTCTGCGTTTTCTAAATCCAGCTTCACTATCTGAAAGTTCATGATTCACGTACTGTTGAAGCCTGGTTTGGAGAATTTTGAGCATTACTTTACTAGCGTGTGAGATGAGTGCAGTTGTGTAGTTGAGCATTCTTTGGCATTGCCTTTCTTTGGGATTGGAATGAAAACTGACTTTTTCCAGTCCTGTGGCCACTGCTGAGTTTTCCAGATTTGCTGGGATCTGGTAGGGCCTTTGTTTCTGATGCATCACAGCCCAGCTGGTCTTCCTGCCTAGGGCCACTTCCCTCCCCTTCGCAGGTGTTGACTCTCAGGGCATCTCCCCACCATCTCTGCACATGATCTCCTGTCAGCAACTGCTCTTCTGGGAACCTGAACTAAGACGAAACTATTACATATGGTTTTAGAGAATTCTAAATAGTGTTCAGACAACAGGGATATATTCTTGTTAATAGTTCAAATTGGGAGGCCTGTCTGCAGAACTGAAAGGAGGCTAGAGTGGTAGTAGCCGAGAGGGGGAGGGGGAGAGCAGTGTAAGATGAGTGTGCAGAGTTTTGCAAGGGCCAGACCATGAAGGACTCTGCAAAGTGTCACATTGGGGCATGGCAGGAAGCATATGACACATCAGATTGGGTAATGTGAGGGCAGTTCACTGATGAGATGACTTTCAAAGGTATGGACAGAGTTTAGTAAAGGTTGATAGGCATGGACATTACCCTTGGTGCTAGCAGGGTGCTCTTAATGACCAAAGCTTGAAGGAGCAGGTACTGGAGCTGAGCTATTCACTGTGAGGAGAGGGCTGCCTGCCAGGAGCTGTGGCTTTTCGGTATCGGGATGCAGTCATCCTGAGGTGACTGGCAGAGGGGAAGGCTGGGGAAGATGCCTCATATTTACCCTCTTTCCACCCTCCAGATCTCCTACTGGTCCCTTCCGTTTGCCAGGCCCTCCTGGCAGCCAGAGAGCGTGTTCAATTAGGTCAGCCTCTAGGGACAGAGTGGACGGGGTGAAGCTGAGGAGAGAGTGAACCAGGAGGAGCAAACCACAGATCTCCAGCCTGGCCATGGACACAACCTTGGATTTACCCTAACAGCAGTGCTGCTAGAGGCTGAATGGTGTCCATGCCCTCCCCCCATTTATATGTTGAAATCCTAAGCCTCGTACCTCATTATGTGACTGTATTTGGAGATAGGACCCTAAAAGAGGTAGCTCAGGTAAAATGAAGTCATATGAGTAGGCCCTAATTCAATGACTGGTGTCTTTATGAGAAGAGATTAGAACACAGACATGCACCAAGGAAAGACTGTGTGAGGACAGAGAATGTACCACCTATAAGTCAAGGGGAGAGGCCTAAGAAGAAATCAGCTCTGCCGATACTATTTCCAGAACTGTGAGAAAATTACTTTCTATTGTTGAAGCCACGCAACCTGTGGTGTTTTGTTATGGTAGCTGTACCAAACGAACCCAAAAGGAAAGTCACTGAAGGTTGGGAGAGGGGTGGGGTGGTGTGATAAGATGTTTATTTTGGAAAGATGCAGCTGAGAACTGATTAGAAAATAGTCAGGTAGGTGTAGTTCAGTTTAGTCGCTCAGTCATGTCCGTCTCTTTGTGACACCATGGACTGTAACACACCAGGCTTCCCTGTCCATCATCAACTTCTGGAGTTTGATTAAACTCACGTCTATCGAGTCGGTGATGACATCCAACCATCTCATCCTCTGTCGTCCCCTTCTCCTCACCCTTTCAATCTTTCCCAGCATCAGAGTCTTTTCAAATAAGTCAGTTCTTCACACTAGGTGGCTAAAGTATTCAAGTTTCAGCTTCAACATCAGTCCTTCCAATGAACACTCAGGACTGATCTCCTTTGAGATGGACTGGTTGGATCTTCTTGCAGTCCAAGGGACTCTCAAGAGTCTTCTCCAATACCACAGTTCGAAAGCATCAATTCTTCAGTGCTCAGCTTTCTCTATAGTCCAACTCTCACATCCATACATGACCACTGGAAAAACCATTGCTTTAACTAGATGGACTTTTGTTGGCAAAATAATGTCTCTGCTTTTTAATATGCTGTCTAGGTTGGTCATAACTTGCAAGTGACTTTTAATTTCATGGCTTTAGTCATCATCTGCAGTGATTTTGGAGGCCAAGAAAATAAAGTCTGTCACTGTTTCCCCTGTTTCCCCATCTGTTTGCCATGAAGTGATGGGACCCGATGCCATGATCTTAGTTTTCTGAATGTTGAGCTTTAAGCCAACTTTTTCTCTCTCCTCTTTCACTTTCATCAAGAGGCTCTTTAGTTCTTCTTCACTTTCTACCATAAGGGTGGTATTATCTGCGTATCTGAGGTTATTGATATTTCTCCCAGCAATCTTGATTCCAGCTTATGCTTCATCCAGCCCAGGATTTTGCATGATGTAATCTGCACATAAGTTAAATAAGCAGGGTGACAATATACAGCCTTGACAAACTCCTTTCCTGATTTAGAACCAGTCTGTTGTTCCATATCCAGTTCTAACTGTTGCTTCTTCTACCCTATTCTGCAGGATAGGTGCAGATACACCAAAATAGGAGGCTACTCTATAATTCAGGTGAGAGATGAAGAGACAGACTCCACTCCTAGTAGTGGAGAAGAAGTGAATTTGAGAGATATTTAGGAAATAAAATCGATACATCTTGATAATGGATTGGATATGTTGGGTGAAGGAGGAGACATAAAAAAATTTATTGATCAGATATTGATTGAATACATACTCTGTGTCAGCCACATTATCTTCTAGAAATTGAGGGATACAGATTTTCTCTGTTTCCACTGTATCAGTGAATGGCTGGTGATCCCTGAAATGGGAGACCCTTGAAAAATATTATGTTTTCAACTGTTCTTTTATTGATGTATATTTAAATGGTTTTCAAGTGTTTGTATATATAGACAGACACACACGTTTAGTGCTATTACACACAATGAAATAGTAAGCATTTTCCTCTAAATTGAGGAATAATTGATATACAACATTATGTTGACTCCAGGTGTACAACATAATGATTTGATATTTGTATTGTGAAATGGTCACCCCAATAAGTCTAGTTAATATTGGTTACCAGACCCAGTCAACAGAATTTTTTTCTTGTGATGAGAACTTTTAAGATTTACTCTCTCAGCAACTTTGAAATATGCAATACAACATTATTAACTGTCACTGTGCTGTACCTCACATCCCCATGACTTATTAATCTTATAACCGGATGTTTGTACTTTTTGACTTTCTTCATCCATATTGCCTGCCACCCACCCTCTGTCTCTCGCAACCACTACTCTCTTTTCTGTATCTATGAGTTTGCTTTTTTTTTTTGCTTTTTAAAGATTCCAAATAAAAGTGGGATCATATGGTATTTGTCTTTCTCTAAGTTATTTCACTTGGCTTAGTACCCTCCAGGTCCATTTATGTGGTTGCAAATGGCAAGATTTCATTCTTTTCTATGGCTGAAAAATATTCCAGTGTGTGTGTGTGTGTGTGTGTGTGTGTGTGTGTGTATGCTGCATTCTTTATTCATTCATCTGTTGATGGTTAGTTGTTTCCATATCTTGGCTATTGTAAATAATGCTGAACATTGGGGTGCATATATCCTTCAGAGTTAGTGCTTTTGTTTTATTCTGATAACTCTCCAGAAGTGGAATTGATGGATCATATGGTTGTTCTATTTTTAATTTTTTGAGGAACTTCCATAGTATTTTCCATAGTAATTGCACCAGTTTACATTCTCATCAATAGTGTACAAGTGACCCATTTTCTCCACTTTCTTACCAACACTTATTTCTTGTCTTTTTAATTATAGTCATTCTAACAGATGTAAGGTGATATCTAATTGTAGTTTTGATTTACATTTCTCTAATTAATGATGTTGAACATCTTTCCATGTACGTGTTGGCCATCTGTATGTCTTCTTTGGAAAAATGCCTGTTCAAATCCTCTGCCCATATTTTAATTGGATTGTTTGTTTTTGTAATTAAGTTGTATGAGTTTTTTACATATTTTAAATATTACCCCTCATTAGATATATGATTTGCAAATGTTTTCTCCCATTCTATATACATATAAAATGCTCTGTCTATATACATACAAAATATATAATATATAATCCTATATTCTGTCTATATAGAATACATTCTATATATATGTTCTATACCTATATCTCTAGCTGTCAGCTATATGTAACATATAAAATGATCAATAGAATCATGATCAATAGAATGCTAACATTAAGTAATTTAGCTTATTGTATACTTCCAAAGATTATTTCAAATGTTTTCTTAAATAACCAGGTATTCCTGGACATGAACTATTCTATAGGTTAATATCTATTAACATCTACAAAACATATAGAGGTTGGGGTTTTAGAGTGAGCTTCGCCCGTATTCTCTGCCTCTGGTAAATACTTTCTGGCAATCAGACTATGCCATAGGATAATTCTATCTTTCTGTTTTCTCTGAGGGAAGTATGTGTTGGTTAACTTTCTGTTTGGCCCCAAGACTCATTCTCTGCTTTTCTCTGCCCTGCTCTGTGTCCTGCTGTGCTGCCTTCTATGGGCTTCAGCGGTGGATGCCCTTGACCTGTAGCTACTGGCTGGGTCAGTTAATGGGAGGCGCTGGCGGAGGTTGGAGGGTGGGAGGAGAGGGTTGAGGTATTTACTTCCTTAGCAACTGGGCTCCAGCCTGCGCAGTGGGCGCCTCGCTCTGTGTGCGCTCTTCCACAGGGCAGTTCTCGCCCACTCCAGGAACACTGTGGCCCTTGAGGGAGGTCAGCACTCACTGGTGCTGGACTGTGTGCTTCACTTTCCTTCTTTGGGTCCCTTAACCCTGCCGTATTTGCAAGTAACTCCTTCATTCAGTTTGCTTCACTTAAACCTTTTCTGTGTACTTTTGGTGTTTTCAGGGCCCTGCCTGTTACATGTTCGTTTGGCTCACCCTAAAGATCACAGTTAAAAGGTAGGGAACCCTCCAAGACATCTTAGTTCACCTCATATTATCCGATCTGGTCCCTCTCTTGGTCTGTAGGATGTTTTCAGTGGTCCTGAGTGCTGGCCACGGTTGGGGACTGGCTTGCAATAAGCTGTGCTCCCTGAGCCTGTACTGAGCCGACGTGACTTAGTGTAGCCCATAATTGGCTCCTGCCCAGAGTATTTAGAATGGGAAAGTGACAAAGCCCCTCGTGGAACTTGTGGCAGATTTCTCCCCAATATGATATATACTAAGCCACTGTCTATAGTGGAATAGCCTGTTCCTAAAACTCATTGACTCTTCATATAGAACATGGATCCAAGAGGCACAGTTTCCATTTACTATGAAGAAGTTTTAGTATATTTATTATTATATTATTGATTATATAATATTATTATATTGTTATCTGGAAAGATCATCACAAATAATTATAGCATCAATTTCTTTTTTAAAATTTATTTATTTAATAGGAGGATAACTACTTTACAATATTGTGATGGTTTTTGCCATGTATCGAAATGAATAGGCGATAGGCATACATGTGTCCTCTCCCTCCTGAGCCCCGCCTTCCTCCTCCCTCCACAGCCTGTCCCTATAGGTTGTCACAGAGCCATGGCTTTGGGTTCCCTGTGTCATACATCAAACTCCCACTGGCTATATATTTTACATATGATAATGCATATGTTTCAATGTATAGCATCAATTTCTACCTTGACATCTTAAAGTAACTTTCCTAAAAAATGAACAAAACTCCTTTCAAATTATCAAGAGAAATTGTCAAGGATTTTAAGTTGGATCCTGAAGTGATTAACTTTGTATGAAGATATTTTTTAATTAAGGAATTTGTTGTTTCCAGTAGAGAGGGAAACAACAACCAAAAAAAAAAAAAAAAAACCCAAAACACTGACCTTTAAATACTAGATTTATTTTTGGTGTAGTAGGTAGGGAGAAAGTGAATATAGAACAGAAAAGTATGGGGGAGTTATAATCACCTGGATTTTCATAATTAGGGTAAATGTTAGCATTTTGCCATATTTGCTTCAAATCAATGTTGTGAAAAAATTGTTTTATTATTATTATTTTTACTCTTTGACCTTGAAAATGCCTTTAAAAGTCCCATGGGATCCTCTCTCAGGTCCCAATTTCCTCTCATACTCCTAGGAGAAATTACTATAAAGAATTTGGTATGTATCCAGTCCATGCTAAGTTAATGCATACAATAATTTATTTACTTTAACATCTATGAATATTCTATTATACAATTACACCTCAATTTATATGCCTAACTTCTTGCTGATGGACTTCTAGTTTTTTCCAATTACCCTGCTATGAGCAATGTTGACATGAACATACTAATCTGTGTTTCACTGAGCATTTTTTTCCCAGGGTTTATACCTAGACATGGAGTTGCTGGGCCACAGGGATATGTTCATTTTCAGCCCTACGAGATAGCTAAAACTTATTATTTTAGTCAATTAATTTACTCTGAGCACATGTGTAGCTTGAAACAACAAGTAATATTATTTGTTGTGTGTGTTCCAGTTTCTAGGACTGTGTAGCGAATTACTCCAAAATACAGTGGCACAGAACAACTGCTGATTATGCTCACAGATTCTGGGCAAGGTACAGAGGTGTCTGGGGCCTCAACTGAATGAAGCAAAAACTGAGAGTGGAATCATTCAAAGGCTAGTTCACTCACATATCTGGTAGTCAATGCTGGCTCTTAGCTAAGGGAGGCCCTAGCTGGGCTGTTGGCCAGAACATCCCCATGAAACCTCTCCATGTGACCTGAGCTAAATCATGACACAGTGGCTAGGTTTCAAGGGTAAGGGGAGATGGGAAGAGAGAGAGAATGAACTAGGCAGAAGCTGTATCATCTTTTAAGACTTACCCTTGGAAGTAGTGCAGTCACTTTGCATCCTCTTCATTAGATTCAAGTCACAAAAGCTGGCCCCTTTTCCAGGGGTGGGAACAGAGGCTCCTTCCTAGCTCTTTATGGAGAAATGTCAAAGTCATACTATAATAAAAGCATGGGGGGGCAGTGAGAAATATATTGGCACAGCCATCTTTGGAAATCTGCTACATTGTATTTTTGTTTTTTTCTTTTTTATAGTAAAGTGTTATTTTCTTATTATAAAAGTATTACTAATTGCAAAGAAAAATTCAGAAAAATGCAGAAGAGTATAAAGAAGAAAATAAAGCCTATCATATCCCACCATCCAGAAATAGCCCGAGTTAACATTTCTTATGCATGTACACACATTTTTTTGGAAAGTAAAAATTAGATCATAGTATACATAATGCATCTTCATTTAGCAAAATATCACTGACGTTTTCATTGTCAATCAATAGAGCTTTACACCATCATGTAAACAATGATACCTTCCATTGTATACTGCCTTTATTTGTCCAATCTTCTCTTTATGGACACTTAGGTCATTTTCTAAATTTTCACCATTTTGTCTATATGTCCTTAAAATATATATAAATGGTATTATACTGGATGGAATATTAAGTATTGCTCTTACCCACTAAAATTATATTTTCAAGAGCTAAGTTAGTATGAATAGTAATCATTCATTTTAACATCTATAAGTTAAAATTCTGTTATTCAGTTATACAGTTATATTACAGTTTATTCATCTAGTGTTCTGCTGATGAACTTTTAGATTTTTCCCAATTATGCTACTACAGACAGTGTTGAATGAACATGCTGTCATGTCTTGTTGTATTTTTCCTAGTGTATTTTTGTATTTATACCTAGTCCTGGCATTGCTGGGTCATGAGGTCTTCTCATTTTCAGCTATACTAATAGCATAGCTCTTAGTGACATGATTATTTGAGTCATGTGACTTATTGGCATCGACCTCACTGTTGGATGGATTTCTGAGGTTTCTCAGCAAGGTCTGGCATTTATTGGAGTCAGTGTGCGTGCTCATGAACAGTGGGTGACCAGAATGAATGATTTACAATCACATGCAAGAATGAGAGCAGGCAGAGCTTTGATAGTATTTTTGTTACATGGTATTTCAGAAATGTGTTTTGTTTGAAATATTTTTCAAATGTCAGAAATATGAAGGTGTCATGCCTTTTTCATCCATTCAAGAAATATCTTGCCAAATATGAGTTAAACAACACTTTTTTATGCACCTTTGGCATCAAATCACTAAAACTGGTCTAAATAAACCTCAGAAATAGATGGTGTGAGGTCTTCTAGAAAAGTGACTTTATATTGGAACAGAAACACAACTGGTCAGAGACCAGATAGTCATAACTGGTTTGACTCTCAACATTTTTCCTGTTGTCTTGGTTCCTTTTGAACAATATTGCTGAGTTTGGTTGCAAAGGGGGAACTTCATCAAAGTCATCTAGCTCCTTGGGTCACATTACACAGGATCCTAAGATCCTAACCTGTGTTCACAATGGTATCTTTTCTCTATAAACCTTAGTACATATTTAAATGGATATTAATGGAAAGTATTTATCTGCTTACAAATGGCTTAGTGTTTTTTTTTCTTTTCCATTGTGGTTTATTACAGAATACTGAATATAGGTTCCCTATGCTATACAGTAGGACCTTGTTGTTCATCCATTCTATATGGAATAGTTTCTATCTGCTCCTCCCAGACTCCCAACTCATCCTCTCTCCCCCTCTCTCCCCCTTGGCAACTGCAAGTCTTTTCTCTACGTCTGTGAGTTTGTTTCTGTTTTGTAGATAGGTTCACTTGTGTAATATTTTAGATTGCACATATAAGTGATATCATATGGTGTTTGTTTTTCTCTTTCGGACTGACTTCACTTAGTGTGATAACCTCCAGGTCCATGCTTGTTGTTGCACATGGCATTATTTCATTCATTTTTATGATTAAGATTCCATTGTATTTATTACCACACCTTCTTTATCCATTCTTCTGTTGATTGACTTTCATGTTTCTTCTATGTTTTGACTATTGTAAATAATGCTGCTATGAACATAGGAGTGCGTGTATCTTTTCGAATTATCATTTTCTCCAGATATATGCAGATGGCTTAGTGTTTCAATTTTCTGGCAAGAAGCTGGCATTACCTCTCTTCTCTCCTGATCATGTTCTATACTAAGCAGCTGTGTTAGATACAGTTTTTAAGTGCGATAGTTGTCATATAATCTAGTGCCAGTTGAGATTTTGTTTTACATTTGCTATAATTCCTCTCTTGAACCTTAGTGTAAGATAAACCAAAATTCCACTCTTTGTTTCTGCTGTGTTCAAATTTTCAAAGAAAAGGGAACAGGGCTACTTTTAGATCATAGTTTCTATTTAGAGTGGAAATATTTTCACTGTTTTGTTCTAGCCCTGAGAAAGAAACCAGATTGCCTCTGGTTAGGGGTTCTTGGTTAGCCAAGTGAATCCTCTCAGATTTTGGGTCCCTGGCATGCATGACTGAGCCACTAGAATCTATGAGCAGCTAGCTTCTGGGAGTGAAATAGAGCTGCTGAAAAAAAATGTGAAGCAAAATTCCAACATGGAAAATTACCCCACAAAGAAGTGACTTGTAACTTAAGATATGATGTCACCACCTAATTTTCTATAATTGCATTTATTATTGACCTTGTATAAGGATCCTCTTTGATGTTTTTAAGCGTACTGCTCTCTCTCTTTTTACAAAGACTTTTCCTGGGCTTCCCTGGTGGTTCAGTGGTAAAGAAGCCACCTGCCAATGCAGGAGACACATATTTGATCCCTGATCTGGGAAGATCCCACATGCTGCAGAGTGAATAAGCCCGTCCACCACAACTATTGAGCTTGTGCCCTAGACCCTGGGAACTGCAACTACTGTGCCCGTGTGCCTTTACTGAAGCCTGGGAGCCCTAGGGGTCCCCACTCCACAGCAAGAGTAGCCACCACAATGAGAAGCCTGCACACTGCAACTAGAGAAAAGGCCTGCAGAGCAATGAAGGCCCAACACAGCCAGAAATGAACTAATAAAATTATTTAAAAAAAAAAGGCTTTTCCTACTTTGTGAAAAATGATTACAAATAAATTTGATTGAAGATCATAAACTATAAAAGCAACCATGAAGAATCACCTCTAGGAAACTCTGCTTATTGCAAAACTTGTGTTTAGAGTCATTCTTGAATGACTCATCATAAAAGTAAATTTCCCAGACAATATTAATAAAGACAAATCTTGAGGAAATCAAAATAAACAAAACTTTTTTTTAATAGAAAAAAATTTTATTGTGAAATATGTTTAACACAAGATTTGCCATCTTAAGCACTTTTAAGCTCACATATCTGTAGCATTAAGTACATTTTACATTGTTATACAGCCATCACCATCATCCATCTCTAGAACTTTTTCATCCTGCAAATCTGAAACTCTATCCATTGAACAAGGACTCCCTACTCAGCCCTCCAGCCCCTGGCAACCACCATTCTACCTTCTGCTGTGAATTTGACTATTGTAGATCCTCGTATAAGTAGAATCATATTATATTTGTCCTCTGCTGACTCTCTTATTTCATTTAGCATAATGTCCTCCAAGTTCATCCATGTTGTACATGTATCAGAATATCTTTCCTTTTTAAAACTGATATTCCATTGAACATATAGGCCACATTTTCTTATCTGTTTATCCATCGATGGACACTTGAGTTGCTTCTACTTTTGACCAACAACAAATAATGCTGTTGTGAGCACTCCGTACTAATATCTGTTGGAGTTCCTGCTTTCAAATCGTACAGGTATATACCCAAAGTGGAAGTGGAAATGATAGATCATACGGTAATTCTATGTTTAATTTTTTGAGGAATCAACATACTGTTTTCCATAGTGGCTGTATCATTTTACATTCCCACTAATAGTACACAAAGTTTCCAATTTCTCCACGTCCTTGCCAACACTTATTTTCTATGTGTTTTAAAAATAGTAATTCTAATAAGTGTCAAGAGTCATGGACATATTTAATGTTAACACATGTATAGTTATATTGTCCTCTTGAAAGACATTTAGTTTTTCACTATGGAAACAAAGTCATGATCAATAAAATCTTTGTGGTTGTGATTGACTATAAACTTGGATTATATTACCAAAAGTTGAAGTACTGAATTAAAAGTATAGATATTTATGGTGTTTGCTGCCATTTATACTCTGAAAGTTTCTAATCTCTGCATGCTAAACAAGACCAGCTATTACCAATAAAAATTTTTATTTTGCCAGTATGATGGTCAATAAGATATCTCATTGCTTTTATGATATTCTTTAAGGGAGAGAGAGTTAATATCTTTTCATCTTTTTAAAAGACTTCAACTCTCAGTCAAATGGATTGAAATTTGCTGATGAGTAGCTTCCCAGGGAAAACTGGGGTTTCATTACCAAGATAAGGTGAATATATACTGCATAGCCAGAGCAGCATATTTTTATTGTTTAATTTTCACATCTGATTCATCTAGAATCTATTTTAATGACTTCATTATTTCAAATGGTTAGCTAGTTGTCCCAACATTGTTCACAGAGTAGTCCCTCTTTTCCCTGATGATTTTAAATGTCATATCTATTATATTTTCAATTGTATGGATTTGAGTCTTTTTTGGAGTATGCATTTTGTTCTATTTATTTGTCTGTCAGTTCTTATGCTAGGAGTACGTTGCTTTACTTACTATAGCTTTATATTTCAATTTCCCATGGGACAAGGCTACTCATGTTTTCTTTTTTCTTCTCCAGAAATTTCTCACTAGTCTTACACGTTTCTTCTCCTAGACAAGTAATTTTCAGTGTTGGCAGCACATCATAATCCCTCAAAGAGCTCTAATAAACACTTTGTCCTACTCCCAGAGGTCCCAATTTAATTGCTCTGGGATTCATCCTGGGAAAAGAGAGTTGTGAAAACTCCTTGGATGATTCTAACATGTAACTAAAGTTGATGGTGATTCAAGATGAAATTTAAGAATGCTTAGTTCCATTTCTGTTATGATTTTGGTGTGTAATCTATTGAATACTGAAAGTGAAAGTTACTCAGTCATGTCCGACTCTTTGCGACCCCATGCACTGTATAGTCCGTGGAATTCTCCAGGCCAGAATATTGGAGTGGGTAGCCTTTCCCTTCTCCAGGGGATCTTCCCAACCCAGGGATCAAACCCAGGTCTCCAGCATTGCAAGCAAATTCCTAACCAGCTGAGCCTGTATTGTATTGAATAATAGATTAATTTAGAGGTAATTGACATCATTATAATAGTATGTCTGTTAGATTCAGTTACATTTATTTGGTTGAAAAAAATCAGAAACAAATTTTTACTGACTTAAAGAAAAAACGCAAAATAAAGGAATTCCTGAAAGGGTGTGGAGGGGCTCACAGATGTGAAGAAAAGCTGAAGGACTGGATTTGGGCATGAAAAGAGCCAGAGCACTAATAGGGGTCTGCAGCTCCACTCAAATTCCTCAGCTCCACCAGCTTTCTGTCTGAGGCTCAATTTTCAGATTCTGAGAGAGAATTCGGTGATCCTCGCTTGGGTAATTTGTTTACCCTTTGGCTGAAGAAGGGCTGGACACTTAGGTGACAGGCATAACAAGTCTGCACACAGTGGGGCAGGAAGCCCACAGAAAGTGAAAGTGTTCATCTTTCAGTTGTATCCGATTCTTTGCAACCCGATGGACTGTAGTCCACCAGGCTCCTCTGTCCATGGAATTCTCCAGGCAAGAATACTAGAGTGGGTTGCCATTACCTTCTCCAGGGGATTTTCCTGACCCAGGGATCGAACCCCAGTCTCCCTCATTGCAGGCAGATTCTTTACTGTCTGAGCCACCAGGGAAGCCACAGAACAGGAAGCAGTTGTTCCAGAAACAGAGGGCTAGATGTTCTGGGGGACAAAGGCAGTGACAATGACAACAAAGGTGACAAAAATAGATGCAAAGTATACCCGTGTAAGCAAGGCACTTCTCTTCATTTATTTATATTGTCTTCAGTGTTTCTTGGGGTTTTATGGTTTTCTTAATTTGTACATTACTTATTTTGTTTACTTCTAAGTGTTTTATGCATTTTGTTTCTATTGTGAATACCACCTTTTTTTTTTAACTGATATTGTCAACATATAAGAAAGCTTAGTGTTTAAAAAAATTTCAACTTTATTGAGGTATAATTGAGAAAGTTTTGTGTTTAATGTGAATTTGACCACCTAATAGAACTCTCTAATGATTTGAACATCTTTGCAATTCAACCTGTCATATTTTTCAGGTAGATAGCAACATCTGAAAAATGATAATTTTGTCTCGTTGCTCCCAATATTTTGCACCTCTTTTTTTCCCATTTCTGGTTGTTTGACAAGGACTTCTACAAGATTAAATCATAGACAACCTTAGCTTATTCATTATATTTATGGAAATAATTCTTATATTTAATTATTAAATGTCCCACTATTTTGAATATATAATTTGTCATGTTTAAGACATCCTTGTGTCACTATTTTTTAAACTTTGGTTTAAATTGTCAATTGAGCACAATATTGCTGTTGTTGTTGTTTAGCTGCCAAGGTCCAACTCTTTGTTGACCCCATGGACTATATATAGTCCACCAGGTTCCTCTGTCCATGGAATTTCCCAGATAAGAATACTGGAGTGGGTTGCCATTTCCTTCTCCAGGAGATCTGTCTGACCTGGGGATCAAATTAATTGGCAATTGATGTGGAATTTTTTAAATGACTTTTGGAATCTCTTAATGATGTGATTTTCTACCTTGAAAAATTATGATGATGAATTTTATTAATAGACTTTGTATGCTGAACCAGCTTTACATTTTTAAAATGAACTCTACTTGGTTTGGTATACTATTCTGTTAATCTAATGCTGGATTCACTTGGTAATGTTTTACATAAGATGTTTGCATCAGTATGTATACTTAGGGCGTTTTGTAATTGATTTGTAATTTTTTCCCTTTGTTTTCAGCATTAGGCTCGCTGTCAAAAATATTTAGAAAGCTTGCATTCTTTTACTATGCTCTGGAATGATTTAAACAGCATAGATAGAAATGATCTTGATGATTTCAAGGAATTCACACATGAAATCATCTGGACCTGGAGCTTTTAAAAATGCTTTGTCAATATTCTCCATTCATTCCACCATTACTCAGTGGAATAAAATTTATTAATTCATATATTTTCTAGGAATATATGCTAAATGAAGTATCCACTGACAAATATTTTTAGTTTCCTTTGTACCTGTTTCTTTTTCCTTTCTGTCTTTCTTTTTTTTTTTTTTGCAAAAGAATACCAACAGTATTTTATTTTTTTAAATTTTTTTCCTCCCTTTTATTGTTTTTGCCATACAATGTCATGATATCACCATGGATTTACATATGCTCCCCCTCCAGAAACCCCTCCCTCCTCCCTCCCTCCTCCCTCCCCCCCGGGGAAATCTCGATGCACCAGCCCTGAGAATCAATCCTGGGCTTGCAATTGATTAGACATATGATAATTAACATGTTTCAATGCCATTCTCCCATATCATCCCACCCTTTCCCTCATCCACAGAGTCCACGAGTCTATTCTATACATCTGCGTTCCTTTTGCTGTCTCGCATGTTGGGTTCTCGTTACCGTCTTTCTAAATTCCATATATATGTGTTAATATACTGTATTGCTGTTTTTGCTTCTGGCTTACTTCACTCTGGATAATGGGCTCCAGTTCGGTCCATCTGAGTAGAATTGCTTCAAATGAATTTTTTTTTAATGCTGAGTAATATTCCATTGTGTATATGTACCACAGCTTTCTTATCCATTCGTCAGTTGATGGGCATCTAGGTTGCTTCCATGTCCTGGCTATTGTAAACAATGCAGCGATGAACATTGGGGTACACGTGGCTCTTTCAATTCTGGTTTCCTCGGTGTATATGCCCTTTCTGTCTTTCTAATTGTGTGTATTCAGGAAGAATCTAACTTAAATATTACCAGTATGTCCTACTGAAGGACTGTTTTTGGTGGATTCCTTGTGAGTGTTTCTTGCAAGATTGTTTAAAATTTTACTATATGCCATTTTCCATCTTAATTTATAAAAGTATGTTCTAAGTTGCTTCAGTCATGTCCAACTCTTTAGGACACTATGGATGGTAGGGATTTCCTATGGGATTTCCCAGGCAAGAATACTTGAGTGGGTTGCCATACCCTCCTCCAGGAGATCTTCCCAACCTAGGGATCAAACTTGCATCTCTTATACTTCTCCTGCATTGGCAGGTGAGTTCTTTACCACTAGCATACCCATAAAATGTTACTTTTTAATTGTGAATCACTTTTAGTATTAATGAAAATGAGTCTAAACATTCCTGATCAGTATTAAACCATGTAAGATAGAAATTGTGACAACTAGTTTGCTTGCCTCTTTGTGATTTCAAGGTCAACATAAACGAGGGACAAAGCTGACCTGGATAAATGAGGCCTCATGTTAAGAATTTATTCTTTGGATTATTGCGATAAGGCTTCACCTGTTTTGTTCTACTGGTGTAAAAACAAAATTTATTTTACAAAAATTTTTATTGAAGTACAGTTAACTTATTATATTATAGAATTTCAGGTGCACATTGTAGTGATTCAACATTTTTACAGATTATATTCCATTTGAAGTTATGAAATATTGGCTCTATTCCCTGTGCTGTACAATATATCCTTATAACATATTTATTTTATGCATAATAGGTTTTATACCTCTTAATCCCTTGCCCCACTGAACCTTTTTCTTTTTGAACTTTTTTATTTTTTAACTAATTTTTTTTAATTGAAGGATAATTGCTTTGCAGAATTTTGCTGTATTCTGTCAAGCCTCAAGATGAATCAGCCATAGGTTTTTATTGAGATCATGTAGATTCATGTACAGTTGCAAGAAATAATACAGAATGATCCTATATCTTTGTCCACTTTCCCCAATGGTAATATTATGCAAAACTACAGTATATGATATATATATCATATATTATTACCTATATATACACATGTAATTGTATTATATACCACATCTACTTTATCCATTCATCTGTTAATGGACTTAATAAGTTGTTTCCAAATAGTGCTGCAGTGAACATTCATGTATCTTTCCAAACTGTAGTTTTCTCTGAATGTATGCACAGGAGTGGGATTTCTGGATCATATGGTAACTCTGTTTTTAGTTTTAAAGAAACTCCATGCTGTTTTCCACAGTGGCTGCACCAAACAGCAGTGTAGGAGGGTTCTCTTTTCTCTACATCTTCTCCGGCATTTGTAATTTGTAGCTCTTTTAATGATGGGCATTCTGACTGGCATGAGGTGCTGTATCATTGTAGTTTTGATTTGCATTTCCCTAATAATTAGTGATGCTAAGCATCTTATCATGTGCCTGTTGACCATTTGTATTTCTTCCTCAGAGAAATGTCTTTTTAGGTCTTCTGCCCATTTTTTGATTGGGTTGTTTATTTAATTTATTTTTTTGTTGTCGTTGTCAAGTTGTATGAACTGTTTGTATATTTTGGAAATTAAGTCTTTGTCAGTTGCATCGTTTGCCACTGTTCTCTCCCATTCTGAGGGTTTTTCATTTTGTTTATGGTTTACTTTGCTGTGCAGAAGCTTGTAAGTTTGATTAGGTCCCATTATTTATTTTTGGTTTTATTTTTATTGCTTTGGGAGACTAACCTAAGAAAACACTGATATGTCAGAGACTGTCTTGCCTATGTTCTCTTTTAGGAGTTTCATGGTGCCATATCTTATGTTTAAGTCTTTAAGCCATTTTCAGTTTATTTTTGTATATGGTGAGAGAGCATGTACTAACATCATTGATTTGCATAAGGCTATCCAACTTTCCCAAAACCAATTGCTTAAGAGACTATCTTTTTCCTACTCGATATTTTTGCCTACTTTGTCGAAGATTAATTGACTGTTGGTGTGTGGGTTTATTTCTGGGCTCCCTATTCTGTTCCATTGATCTGTATGCCTGCTTTTGTATCAGTATCACACTGTTTTGATCACTGTAGCTTTGTATAATATTGTCTTAAGTCTGGGATGGTTATGCCTTTGTGCTTTGTTCTTTTTCTTAAGGATTTCTTGGGAAATTCTGCATCTTTTATAGTTTCATGTGAATTTTAGGATTATTTGTTCTAGTTTTGTGAGAAAGGGCATGGGTAATTTGATAGGGATCACCTTAAATTTGAAGATTGCTTTGGGTATCATATTCAATTTAACAGTATTAATTCTTCCAGTACAAGAGCATAGGTTATCTTTCCATTTCTTTGAATCATCTTCAAATTCCCTTATAAATGTTTTATAGTTCTCAAGGTATAAGTCTTTCACTTCCATGGTGAGGTTTATTCTTAAGTATTTTTGGGGGGGGAGATTTTAAAAGCCAATATTTTTTCCCACTTGGTCATGGTGTATGATTTATTTTTTTTATGTTGTGCTTTTTTTTTTTTCGCCTCCAATTGCAATTATCTGAGTTACTGGGAAACCCATAGACTAAATTCACAGCAGTAGACTTTAGCTGACAGGTTGTTTTGGTTCAGTGTCTACATAAAAGGAAAAAGAGAGGTTTCACCTCTGAATGTCAGAACTTTGCAGGAGGTCATGATCAGAGTTCTCACTTTGTAGAAGAAGGAACTTCGTTCCAATGAGTTCAAGTGACTTGCTTGAGGTCAGTCGGCTGTTTTCCCTGGATCAGCGCTACAGTCTTCTGGCTACTTGAATGAATGGCTCAGTCTTATATTTTGTTTTGCAAATGAAGTCCAGCTGGATACAAACCTGGGCAGGACTCTGATGGGTCTATCCTGAGTCACGTTCCCATCGCTGGCAGGATCACTGACCACAGAATGGTAGAGAGTACTTTATGTTTCATTAAGTCCAGCTCACATGGCCACTTCTGGTTTGGGAGTACAGTCAGTTCCCAGAGAAGGGGGAAAGGATAAGGAAGACCAACAAAAACCATAGCCAGGATATGCATTAATCAATATGAGTCAAGTTTTGGCTGTGGTCCAGAGTAAATATTCTGGGTAATATGCACACTTGTTTTTTCAAATGGGAATATTGTGGTTGGCATTATAGATAAGAAAGCCATGAACTACAGAGAGGCTGCCTGACTGCTCAGAGGGAGACTCACAGGGGAACTATATGTACTTGGGCCCCTGTGTCCCAGGCTTACTTCCTTCACTACACACTTTGCTCCTCAACTCAGGGACATCAGACACACTCACCCATGTTATTGTGCAAACCAGTTAGTTCACAATAAAGAAAATGAATCTTCAGTCACCACACCAGTTGTACTTTGCTAACCATCAGAATGTTGTGTGGTGAGCAGAGGATCAAGGAATCAAAGGGCAGGGAGATGGCCCCAGTGATACTCAACAAACTTTCTTTCAAAGAGTACAAGTTGCCAGCAAGTTAGCATCCCAGTCTCTTTCTCTCTGCAGGATCTGGCCTTGGCACAGTGTGATTTTTTAGATTAATTAATTTTTGGCTGTGCTGTGTGCTGTCTTTCTTTGGTTGCTGCGAGTGGGAGCTATTCTTTGTTATGGTGCACAGGGCTTCTCATTGTGGGGGCTTCTCTTGTTGAGGAGTGCAGGCTATAGGTGCATGAGCCTGTTGTGGCAACACAGGCTCAGTATTTGTGGCTTGCGGGCTCTAGATTGCAGGCTCAGTACTTGTGGTGCTGGGCTTAGCTGCTTGTTGCATGTGGAACCCTCCTGCACCAGGGATTGAACCCATGTCCCCTGCATTGGCAGTTGGATTTTTATCTACTGTACTGCCAGGGAAGTTCGACATTGTATAATTCTAATAATGGCCACCCAGTTCCTGCTCTGGGAGCTCTACTTTGTAGCTTCCATGCTAATGTTATCCTTTTGTCAGCAACTTGGTGAGGTGAAGTGTTGATTTTGCGAAAGCTTCAGAAGCAATATACTCCTGATTTCCTTACTGAAGACTATTCTCACTACATGATAACATTAGCAGTCACTTACTGACTGCTTACTGGATAGCAGCACTTTTTTGCTTCTAAGGCTAGATTAAATTTTTTAATTGAAAAATATGATTTTAAAATTTTTGACAAAGAGATAAATGTTCACATTTTTTAAAGTTAAATAGTTCTGTGGGCTTTGTTATCAAAATAGTCTGGTCTCTTACCTCCTCGTCCCCTATTCCCACCCAGTATACAAATAAAATGAACTAAAATCACAGTGCTTAGGAACAATTGGAGTTGATAGTCTTTCTAGACATAAGTATACCTTTATTTTATTTTTTATGAAAGCATATTTTGTTATAAATCCTATTTTGTAAATCACTTAAAATTTTTTTAGTAATAATCCATGCTATGGATTAGTCAAATCTAAACTATTACACCTCAAAATTGTCTATAAACAATTGCAACTCAGCCTATAACTGTCTCCTTATTCCAAATTTCATGACTGTATTTTCTTTTATTACTTTTTATAATCTTTTTCTGTTAGAGAAGAAAAGAATGTGTTATTCACTTGTGTTATATTCTTCAGAATTCCCAGTCTGGTAGTTGGTTTCTGGGAAAGATTTCAGAGTCTTTTGTGGGCACGATAATCTCTGCTTAATGGGGGAGCCTGGAAGCCCTGCCAAGTGGAGAGAATAGCAGAGTGAGCCATAGCTGTTCCCCTGCTCTGCTTTTCCTTTTCCATTTACTTCTAGTATCTGATGCTCACGACTCAGACCACAGACTGTGCAGTGGACATTTGTTCAAATCAAGGGGAAAAAAAGAGGAGTGGAGAACTGTGACTGAGTGGCTCATCTAGGTTCATGCACCCTGCCAACATATAGGGTGAAAGAAGTAGACAAACCATGTCCCAACTGTTACACTTTTGAGAGGACGAAGGCTCTGTCTCATTTATCCCTTAGATCCCTATATCGCTTAGTTCTATGTCTTTTACCTGGTAAACACTCAGTGTGTATTTGTTGTGGTTTCTGATGATAATCATGGTAATAGTACACACAGTACACAATATGGAACCTCAAGAAAAGCAGATTTGGATAATTTATAGAGTATGTAATTTTCTACAAAGAAAACAAAGAGTTGACAGGTACTTATTAGATTTGGTCAGAAAATACAGCCAGCTTGTTGAATTTATGTATGAGTGAGTTGATTTTTCTACAAAGTTTGTCACCCACCCCACCCTCCATTTGATTAGTATCTCTGGGTGAAGCAGAAAAGGACAACTCTTCTGCCCTGCCCATCCACACTTTGGCAAAGAATCACCACAGTGTAATAAGAGATGATAGTTTTGTTAACTGTGTATGAGGAAAAGAAAATGTTGAGAACCAATAATCCAGAAGAAAGGATGATCTTCTTTGCTTTCAATGTTTTTTCTCAAGTGGATTTTAGATTGAAGCTGAGTCACAGCCCTGGAATAGAGAAGTTTGATGTGGATCTTGAGGGCAGTCTCTAAACTTGGAATATGAGAAGAGTTATAAGAGTCAATGCCCACAGGCAGGATTAGATAACCCTTGGGGAAAACAGCTTCTTTTCTTGGTGGCCTATGGGGAAATCTCACTTTATGTGGAGACAGATACACTAGTAGGGGCCCTTGGAGACTCTTTCTGGATGTTACTTTGACTGCTCATGCCCAAGAGCTCCCTAAGCTCAGTTTGAGACTAGTGTGTCCCTATAGAGGCAATGATTATAATCACAGGAAAGCACATAAAGCCAGCCAACTGCATTGCCAGTGAGGCCATTAAAATATTGAAAAATAAATTTTGGCATTTACGGAGTTTCTGGCCTAATTTCCAATATTATCTATTTCTTCCAACCAGAAAATTTAGCATTTTAAATGAAAACAAAACCAAGGATAGAAATGTAAAAAAAAAAATCACATTTTTACACTTAATATAAATGCGAGTTTCTCTTTGTACCAGAACATAAATATTTTGTAGACTTAATCATGTGAAGGAAAGATTGTTCAATTTCAGGGCAATAAGGAATGAGTTGGATTTATTAAATTCATGTTCTGTGTTATACTTTTATGCTGCTGAGGAAAAAAACCTGTCAAGGTTGAGAGAGTTATTAACTTCTGGTGTGTATTAAAACAACACTTGAAGGCAAATGACTATAGATAAGACAAAATCAGTATAGCTTGTGATGTTACTTTAGTTTAAATCCAGGCTGCCCTGAAGCTCAAACAGAGATAAAGAGCAAGAATAGGATGAATGTTTTCATTGAAGTTGTAACTTCAAATATTGTGAGGTTCTCGGGAGGTTATCCAGTCTATTCCCACTCTTGACAGGATTATAGTTAAATCATCTCAGGCAGATGGTAATTCATCTTATTTCTAAAATTGTCCACTCAAGAAGTTCCACATGATAATTTTCTCTAAGGTATTTTCTACAACCTCACCTGATTCTTCAAGTCCTCAGGAAATATATGCATACAATAATGGAATGCCAAGGCGATGTGCATATATTCCTCCCACTCCCCATCACTGTGATTTGTAAACAATATCCAATCACATATCAATCCCTCTTCCTTCTCCACCCATCTCACAGTCTACCTAACTAGCTCTTATCTTTTTTACTTCTCTTGTTTCCCTTGATTGCCTTTCTCCCCTGCCCAGAATTACCCAGGAGGGTTTGTTTAAGACACTTTAGTGCCCCAGGAATAGGAAAAGCAACCCCTCCTCAGCCCATAGGGATGTTGTCAGCACCACGGACAGTGACTCACAAAGAAAACCTGTTCATGAGGGGTCGTCTTGCAGAAGAGCAGTATCTTTGAAGGCCTTTTAAAACTCATTCCCTGTTTCTTCCTAGCCTTCTATTTTTTTTTTTTTTTGAGGTAAAGCACTTTAATTTCTTCAACTTTTTGGTACAAGCTCACATCTCGGTTGTCTATGAGACTGACTGGCCCAGGATGACAGGAGGTAAAGCCATCTGGACTTGCTGAGGTCAGTTCATCACTTGGCCCTCCAGTTCAGGGAACAAGTTCCCAGAGGGCCACAGAAAGGATGGAGTAGGACAAAAAGATGAATCTTCTTCCTCTTCTCTTGCAGATGCCCCAAATTGATTATATTTGACAAGAAGTTCGTGTTCCCCCAAATGTGCCATTCATCATGGCTCCTATTTTCTGGTTAGGAAACATTTGTTTTAACTTCAAATCCATTAAAAATTAGCTCTTCAGTCTTGGCTAAGACACTTAAAATCTTTGTCTAATCTGATGAAGGACAATGTCACAATACTTCTCAAATTTTTAAGTCTATGTATTTTCTGATCCAACAATTCCAACATAGAAGTTCTCCAATAGGTACATTTGCACACATGTACATGACACATGCATATGGTTACTCATTAAAGGCAAAGATGGAGGGAGTTCTCTGGTGGCCTAGTGGTTAGGATTGTGGGCTTTCACCCGTGGCCCAGGTTCAATTCTTGATCAAGGAACTATGATAGCCCAAGCCATGTGGCTCAGCTAAAAATAAAAAGTAGCAAAGATTGAAAGCAACCTAAAAAGTGCATCACTGTAAGACTATTTCAAATACATTATACAATCAAATACTATGAAACCATAAGAAAAAAGTTTGCTATATATTCATATGAAATTTCTCCAGAATATATCATTAAATGAAGAAGAACTAGGTTCAGAACTAATTAAATGAAAAACAACTAGGTTCAGCATCAGCGTACAATATCTCCAGAAGAATATATAAGAAACAGGGAAGGGCAATTGCCTCCAGGAAGGGAGACAGGTATTAGAGGTGAAGGGGAGTTGTTCACTGTAAACCTTTATGTTCCTTTTGAATGTGGAGTAATTTGAATGTTTTAACTGTATTTGTAAAATAAACAAGGACTTCCCTGGTGGTCCAGCGGTTAGGACTTTGTGCTTCCACTGCAGCAGGCATGGGTTCTATTATTGGTTACCAAACCAAGATCCTACATGCCTTTGGGCATGGTAAAAAAAAATTCTTTTTAAATAATAAATTACCCATGACTCAGTTTCCTCAACTATGAAATGGACATATTCATACCTTTTTGATTATTCTGAGAACAAAATAGAATGATGTATGTAATGGTGCTTTGAAAATATAAATATTCTTCATATATAATGATTATTTATAATAGTAATGTATGGGCACTCTTTATGTCTTTTTAAAAAATTTTTCAGTGTATAATCAGACATAAAACTGAAATAATAGTATAAAGTAAATTAAAAGTTTTTGAAGCATTTTAGAGTTTATCATCATAATTGTAGCTCATGAATAAAAGAAACTTTGTTTCCTCTTGAACTTCTCATGCAAATCAGTGTGATTTTTAATAATTGGTACTTCATAGGTGCTAGAGAAGAGGGTGAAGCATGCTCAGGATGATTGTAAAGGGCCTAAGGAGATAGTGAGTAATTTGTGAAAAACCACTGTGTCTAAGAACAGAAGAAAATCAGCTGGAGCAGAAAAATGCCAGAGTAACCCACTGAGACACCAAACTAGAAATTCCTTTGTTTAATATTTGGAAGGAAAAAACACTGCTTTCTGGGGAAACAAATCCTTTGGGTCCTATACGACACATTAAAAATAATAATAATAAAAGCCATTTTAGAGGTGTTCTTGTTAGTCCTAAAAGAGAGAAGGAAATTTGAAAGGTGGTAGTACACAACATCCCAAAGAGATATGTTCAAAAAACCTCCCAGCTTTCCACATTCCACAGAGTCCCCCGAGATCATCCACACCTCATTAAATTTGTGAGCAGGCACAAGACTTGGACCCTCTGTAGGGACTTTCGGCCTTGCCTTGTAGAAAAATGGTGAGAGATTTGTGGGTCTTTGTGAAGCAGACTGTAACCAGCTTCAGCTTCTACCAAGGGAGAAGACTATAAAAGAGGAAAATAAACTCACAATCTCATTTCAGTCTTTGTCTCCTAATGAATATTTTTCCTCTGCACAGTTGATGCCCAGAAAATACTATGTGTTTTCAGAATATCTTTGCTTTCTCCTTTTTCCATCCTCCTCTTCTACTTCTCTATCAAGAGTTGGCAAGGTCCAGAAAGTTACATCTTTTAGGCTTTGCAGGCCATACAGCTTCTGTTGCTACCACTCATCTGCCTCCTAGTGCAAAAGTAGCCACAGACAGTACAGAGATGAATGACTGCAGACACTGTTTAAGAAACAGGCTGCGGGCCAGATTGGGACCACAGGTTATAGTTTCTCTGCCTCTGTTCTATGCTGAAACAGTTTAATAAATGTAACCAAAGGGATACAATCTTCATAAGTGTTTGGTGCAACAGAGTAGCAATCTGGAAGACAATAAATAGGTATCCATAACTCACATTTCTTTAAAAAGATCAAAGATTTAAATCTTAAAAAATAAACAACAATGATATAGAAAAGAACATGGGAAAAGTATTTTAACACCTCAAAACAGAGCAAACTCTTCCTAACTACATAAAACTATTTTAAAATGACAGATTCAACTATATTAAGATTTTCGCAGAAAAACTATCAGCTCATTCATAAGACAAACAACAAGCAGAAAAAATATTCCCAACATATGTCACAGATTATGGGATAACCTCCTTAACATATTGATTTCTACAAATTAATAAGAAAAATAAACAACCATCCAGTAAAAAGGTGAGGAAAGGCTGTGACCAGAATTCACAGAGAAGGAAATACAAAGAGTTTCCAATATCTGTAAAGAAATGTTCCACATTATCCATAATAGGAGATATACAAATTTAAATTATACTTCAGTTCAGTTCAACTCAGTCGCTCAGTCATGTTCGACTTTTTGTAACCCCATGAACCACAGCATGCCAGGCCTCCCTGTCCATCACCAACTCCCAGAGTCCACCCAAACCCATGTCCATCATGTCGATGATGCCATCCAGCTATCTCACTCTCTGTCAGCCCCTTCTCCTCCTGCCCCGAATCCTTCCCAGTATTAGGGTCTTTTCCAATGAGTCAGCTCTTCGCATGAGGTGGCCAAAGTATTGGAGTTTCAGCTTCAACATCAGTCTTTCCAATGAACACCCAGGACTGATCTCCTTTAGGATGGACTTGTTGGATCTCCTTGCAGTCCAAGGGACTCTCAAGAGTCTTCTCCAACACCACAGCTCAAAAGTATTGATTCTTTGGCACTCAGCTTTCTTTGTAGTCTGACTCTCACATCCATACATGACCACTGGAAAAACCATATCCTTGACTATATGGACATTTGTGGGCAAAGTAATGTCTCTGCTTTTTAATATGCTGTCTAAGTTGGTCATAACTTTCCTTCCAAGGAGTAAGTGTCTTTTAATTTCATGGCTGAATCACCATCTGCAGTGATTTTGGAGCCCAGAAAAATAAAGTCAGCCACTGTTTCCCCCATCTATTTACCATGAAGTGATGGGACTGGATGCCATGATCTTAGTTAAATTATACTTATTGCATACCTTTTTTCACATATCAGATAGGCAGATTTCCAGATAATGGATAAAACATTGGGTTGGCAAACACTCTTTATATTGTTGGTGGAATATAAATTGGTACAACATATATGGAGGGCAATTTGGCAGTAACTGTCAAAATTTAAAGTGCATATCTTTTAATAGAGCAATTCATTTTAAAGAATTTAGCTTATAGACCTACCTGGATGTATGCAAAATAAAGTCCATACAATGTTAGTTACTGTACTTTTTATAACAGCACAAAAGGAAATGATTGCATATTCACCAACAGGGGACTGGCTAAATCTGTAATGACATATTCATACATCTATACTGTGGAATATTGCTTAGCTATAAAAAGCAAAGAAAAAAAACAAACAAAAAAACCCCAAACAACTCTTTATGTTCTGATATAGATAGATCCTTGACATATATAATTAGAAAAAAAAACCCTACCTAACAGTGTGCATGGTGTGCTTCCAACTGTACAAAAGGAGGGCAGAATACATATTTGTGTATGTTTGCATAACGGCTCTCTAGAAGTATATGGAAGAAACAGATATCAATAACAGTGGCTCTCTGAGAGGGAGGTGGGAAGAACTGGATGGGTAGATAATAGAGGTAAAAGGAGACTTTTGACTGTATGACTTTCCTTCTTAACTTTTAAACCATTTGACACCATTATTACTATGACAAAAATAAAGTCAGTAAGGCTCACTCAGATAACTTGGCACACAAACAACTTTGTTGTCATTTTTAGATGCATAGATTTCATAGTATTTTGGGCATGCTAATAATAAAGTCTTAAGTATTTAGTAAATCTTGAAAAGAATGTTCTATTCCGTGTTAGAAAGACGATTAACTGGAAGGATAAACTGTCTTACTGTATTGTTGCTGTTTAGTTGCCAAGTCAGGTCTGATTCTTTTGTGACCCATGGACTGTAGCCTGCCAGGCTCCTCTGTTCATGGGATCTTCCATGCAAGAATACTGTAGTGTATGCCCAGCAGTGGGATTGCTGGGTCATATGGCAGTTCTATTTCCAGTTTTTTAAGGAATCTCCACACTGTTCTCCATATGACCCAGCAATCCCACTGCTGGGCATACACACCGAGGAAACCAGAATTGAAAGAGACACGTGTACCCCAGTATTCATTGCCGCATTGTTTACAATAGCCAGGACATGGAAGCAACCTAGATGTCCATCAACAGACAAATAGATAAGAAAGCTGTGGTACATATACACAATGGAATATTACTTAGCCATAAAAAAGAATACATTTGAATCAGTTCTACTGAGGTGGATGAAACTGGAGCCTATTATACAGAGTGAAGTAAGCCAGAAGGAAAAACAACAATACAATATACTAACAGATATATATGGAATTTAGAAAGATGGTAACGATAAACCTGTATGTGAGACAGCAAAAGAGACACAAATGTATAGAACAGTCTTTTGGACTCTATGGGAGAGGGCAAGGGTGGGATGATATGGGAGAATGTCATTGAAACATGTAAATTATCATATGTGAAATGAATCGCCAGCCCAGGTTTGATGCATGATCCAGGGTGCTCAGGACTGGTGCACCGGGATGACCTAGAGGGATGGAATTGGGAGGGAGGTGGGAGGGGGGTTCTGGAAGGGGAACACATGTATACCCATGGTGGATTCATGTCAATGTATGGCAAAACCAACATGATAATGTAAAGGAAAAAATAAATAAATTAAATAAAAAAAAAAGAATACTGTAATGGATAGCTATTTCTTTCTCTAGGGGATCTTTCTGACCCAAGGATCAAACCCGCATCTTCTGTATTGCAGATGGATTCTTTACCATTGAGCCATCTGGGTCTTACCAACTAATTATCAGACACTTTTATCAGTCAGCGTGGTGTGGAGAGGGACTGGGGCTGCTTTGTGGGACTTCTGCATCTCAGGGCTTGTTCAAACCAGTGTGCTGCAAGGTGGTGAAAGGGTCAAAGTCTGTATTCCAATTATGAGATTCTATTACAATTGTTAGGAAAAGGGTGATGTGAACCCTTTCTTTTATCATAAGTAGTAAGATACTTAGAAAAAACAGATTTATACACTTTAGAAACCAGTTTGATGATTACAAGAAAGTAACAATGATGGAAGGAGAGCCGAGGATAGCTGGGGATGGAGGAGGCAGTGAACCAAGCCAGATCAGAAGGCGGGCCCAGCCCCATCATACTCATTATAGTGTGTGAAGTGGATAAAGTTTCTAGTATTCTGCTGTCAGAACAGAGCACCCCACAGGGCACCACTTTCCAGAATACTACGTGATGTGCAGATGGAAAGTAATATTTTAGGAAATGGCTAGAAATGATTGATGTTGATTTTTCAAATCATCCTTGTTTGTTTGGCTGGAGAAACACCTGATAGCTAATGCTTTCAGACACTCTAATTGGAAGTCTGCTTTAGCTGATGTTTATCCCTTAGCTGGATATAGCATCAAATACAGTACAAAACAGTAAATTTTTGATGAGAATAATGCTGGATGACATGCAGCGCTCTTCCAGGGAACATTTGAAAGATGACAGGTACAGCAAATGGGTGCTCAGTAACCCTTCTCCCTCTTACTTCCCTTCCTCTGCTCCCTTCTTTTTTAATAGTTAAGTCTGTAGGCCTCTGGAAGAAAAGAGTGAATGGTCTGTGGGTAGTGCTCAGAATTGTTTAAAGCTTCACATAGTTGCGTGTATCAATGCTTCCTGCTATCCTCTCAATGTGAGGGAAAGGATGATAGCCTTTCCTCTGTTGATGCTCAGGAGGAAACTGAGAATCAGAGATGTTGAAGTTCCTGGCACAGTCGCAGTTAGATACTGGATGCATTTCATGTAATCAAGGGGGTAAAAGAGATTTTGAGGGGTTGTGGAGTTAAATGTGATGGTGAATTTTATGCATCAGCTTGAAAAGGCCATAATACCCAAGTATTTGGTCAAACATTCTGGATGTTGCTGTGAGGGTATTCTGAAGGATCAGAGTAACATTTAAATCCCTGGGCTCTGAGTCAGGTAGATTGCCATTCATAACATGGGTGAGCCTCATCCAATCAGCTGCAGGCCTTAATACCACAGAGACTGACCTCCCCTGAGAAAGAAGGAATTCTGCCCACTGACAGCCCATGGAGATGAAGTGCAGCGTCAGCTCTTCCCTGGGTCTCCAGCCTGCCAGCCTACCCTCTCCTATATGTGGCTCTCTCTCACATGCGGAGAGCCAATTCCTTAAAATAAATTTTTCTTTCAGGACTTTGAGTATATCTTGCCACTACTTTCTGGCCTGCAAAGCTTTTGTAGGGGAGTCAGTTGATAGCCTTATTGGGGTTCCGTTGTAACTGACTCTCTTTCTCTTGCTGCCTTTAGAATCCTCTCTCTAATTTTTGCCATTTTAATTTTGATATGTCTCAGTTTGGATCTGTTTGGGTTCATTTTGTTTGGGACACTCTGTGCTTCCAGTCTCTGAATAATCTGTTTCATTCTTTTTAGATTTGGGACACTTTTAGCCATGATTTTATCAAATACATTCTCGGTTCCTTATTCTCTTTCTTCTGGAATTTCTATTATGCATAGGTTGTCATGCTTTGTATTATCCAACAATGTTGCTTTCATTTTTTAAAATTTGTCTCTTTCTGATTGGACAGTTTTCATTATTTTATCTTCCAGATCATTTATTCATTCTGCCTTATTTAGTCTGATAGCCATTGCCTTTAGCTTGGTTTTTATCTCAGCAATTCAGTTGTCTAATTTTGATTGGTTCCTTTATATAATTTCTAGTTCCTTGTAACAGTGATCTGAATTTCCATAAATCTCTCTCTGTATATACCATCTTATTGATTCTTTTTCTTTGGAGAACCCTGACTATTACATTAACCATGCTCGTTTTTAGGGGTGGGGGTATAACTGTTATTTGAAATTATATATAATTTGCACGTGAAACTACTTCATAACTTAATTCTGCATTAGGAGCAGAAGTTTCATCTGTATTAGTCTCTGAGTTTCAATCTCCTCATCTGTATAATGAGAATGGGTTGGTGGAAATTGCTAGTCACCTACTAAAATCCATTCTCTTCTTTGTGGGCACATTATCCTACATTTCCCAGCCTCCTGGCACTCAAGGTGGCCACATTTTTTTCCAATGGCCTGTGAATGAAAGGGATGTGAGTATGTTGCACTGAGCCTAGGTCTCAAATAGTGGATGCGCTTCATTTGTGTCATCACCCCCTTTCTGTCAGGGATGGATCTTTGACTGCTTGGCTCTGACCATGAAAACGTCTGAGGGAATGGCAGAGAGAGCTACATGATGGAAGGAACCAGAATCTCTCAGTGACTATATGAAGCAATATGGTAGCACCGATCTGCATTATTTACCTCAACATTGTTACTTGAATGAGAAATACATTTCTTTGCTCTCCGAGGCACTGTCTCTTTGTTATAGTAAGTTATAGCAAGTTATAGCAAGTTGGCCTTTGCTCTAACTAACACAGATGATGGTAACAACTGTCTTACCTACTTTGTGGGATTTTTGTGAGGATTAGTACAAGAAAACGGTAAGGCTCTGCACAAGTATTTATCATACTTGATTATCCAACATCAAGCTTCCTCCAGCCCTCTACAGCATCCCTGTAAGATGGGGACAGTAGACCTGATAATCTCTAGGAACTGCCCTGTGCTTTCTCTGGTGGGAAAGAGATTACCTTGGGATAAAGAATGGCAAGAGAAACAGAAAATGACTAACAGGTTTTGTTAAATACCACCAACCACGTCTGGATCATATTTAGGAACTAATAGCTAATATAAGCAGTGGGAAATGAGAATCTGTGGAAAGCATCTGATACATTAGATGAACTTTGATTTTATAGCCATTCAGAAGTAGTGGTGATCCTGACAGCGGCCAGGTAAGCTGTAATATATTAAACGTCATTAGTGTTCTAGACTCTACCAGAAAATGAGTTTAGAGTGACAGGGTTTATGGTTTCATACTCCTATGAGGACACTGACCGCATTAATTTGGTAAGAGCAAAGAATTATTCTTTGCTGTTTCTTACTTTATACATAATAGAACAAGTTCACATTCAAAGCAGATATGAACAGACATTTTAAAAAAAGAAAGTAAAAGAAAATGGTTGACTGCTTTAAAACACCATGTGTCTCCTCAGAGCTTTTGAAAGAAACGTTCCACAATTCCACTGACACTGCTTTTATCTAGTTATTAAAACTTAGCTGGAAAGAAAAACCATTAATAGTTTCCACAGGGAAAAGTGTCCTATTGGGAAACACCCCAGGGAAGCACTTTCAAATTTGAAGAGCAGTGCCATGAACTGAAATCTAAGCTCAAGTTGCGAGCCTAGAATGATGGAAAAGGACATTCTGGAGAAAAGAGGTACAGATGTACGACTTGTGACAGATGAGTGTAATGCAAGGAAGTTTCTCTGGAGTCACACTATCTACTTACCCTAAGTAACCAAGTTCTCAAGATCAACTATTTCCTTATGGCACTGCCTCTCCCAGTAATGGCCTAAACAGAAAACCACAGGAATGATTTTGGCAGGAAAGAGGGATCACCTTAGGTGCTTAATGAGAGAAGAAAGTCTGAGATCGTTTGTAACAAGAAGTAAATATTAGTGGTTCATGGCACATTTGGAAATTTTCATCATGTTAGTAAATGTCAAAGAGAAGCATTCTTCCTAAAGGAGGAATTATTAGACTCAAGACTAATTTACCCAAATATGAAGTTGACTTTGCACAATGAGAAAGACAAAAAATAAAAGTGAAATAAGAAAGACATAAAAAATGAAATAAACAGAGGAAAGAAAACGAGGCTTTGTTTGACATACAGTTCACGAGGTTCTCTTTGAACTGAGGAGCATGAAGTGTTCTAAGGATTTTATGCTGCGGGGAGTTAATGGGATGTACTTGTGATGATGAGAGAAATGGGGGTGAATATGTAGCTCATTCAGATGTCTCCAGTTTCTTGTTTACCATCTTGTAGATGAGAGTATAAGGTAAGATGTCACAATAGAACCGAATGCCATATAGCTCTGTATGAAAAATCACTACGTCTGGAGTGAAATATGCTTTCACTTGCTCTTGTTCCTGTTGGTTTGGTTTTTGAGTCATTGTATTAGTTGGGATTCTCATGAGAAATAGAATCAAACCAGTAGGGAGCTTTTGTGTGCGCACATGTACGTGTGCACACAGGTGCTGTGAGGTATTGGTTTACACAGTTATGGAGGCGGAGATGTGTCCACGTCTGCAAGCCTGAGACCCAGGAGACCCATCGCTGTAGTTCTATTCTGAGTCTGAAGTCAGGAGACTGATGGTCCAGCACAAAGATAAGCAGAGAGAGTGAATTCTGTCTGACGCTCCCTTTTATTCTCTTCAGGCCCCAATGGGTTGGATGAGGCCCACCCACACTGGGGGAGGGCCATCTGCTTTACTTAGCTCATCGGTTCAAATGCTAATCTCATCTGGAAATGCTTTTATAGATACACTGAGAATAATGTTTAACCAAATATCTAGGCACCCCACAGCCCAGTCAGGATGACACATAACATTAACCATCACAGTCAGATTAAGCAAATACTGAATTTAGAAACCCAGTACTTGCTCTGGAGATGACTCAGGACCTTCCATCCTCCTCTAAAATACTCCTTTATGAAATTGGCATCGTTACCTGACTGGCAGAAATAATGGCAGTTCCAGACAGATCAGTCTCTCACTTATGGATACTCCTGGAATTGAGATATTTCATGGATTCTTCCTGGACAGTAAGCCCCTTTATGTCATTGTGATCCTTTTATCCCCATGTTTG
Organism: Antilocapra americana; assembly: GCA_007570785.1. NCBI lineage: Eukaryota > Metazoa > Chordata > Mammalia > Artiodactyla > Antilocapridae > Antilocapra > Antilocapra americana. Next base: position 40,094,804 of record ML662442.1, read on the forward strand.
CCACAGCTGACTGGACCAGGGTAGGAAGCAAATCCATAGGCTGGCCAGCATGACCTGACATTAAGATTAATAGAGCCAATCAATATATCTCTCTAGAGCATGTGAAGCAAAAACTGAAAACACCAGTTAGCAGTGGATCTGAGGGTGAAGTGAAGCTATATAAGGTAAGGCCTGGGTCAGGCAAACAGATGTATGTGAAAGAACATAAAAGAATGAGGGAGCCAGCCTATAAAAAAGAGAAAGTCAGATAATTGCAGAGCAAACAGAGATGTTGAAAAAACTCTCTCAGAAGTTTTTTGCTTTCTAGGATTTTCAATTCCACTTCCTGTCCACATGGGTCCTTTTGTTAACTCATTTCTCTTGAGGCAAATCAGATAGGTCTCTATACTTGGCTCCCCTTGGTTTCACATTGTTTGTATGGGGGCCTTTATGGAGATTTTATTCAGGCATATGCCCTCAACTTTCCTTTTGCAAATTAAAAAACTGAAATATGGAAAAACCATCTGATCTCTGAGGCCACCTTCACCTCTGGGAGCAAGTTTGAGTCCATCAGTCATAGCTTATACATATTCAGCACTGTATTCTTTTCAAGTTTGGCATAGAGGTTAATTTTGATAAAGTCCACTTTTTTTTTTATGGCTAGTGCTGTTGTGTCATACATAAGTAATCTTGGCCTAACCCAAAGATACAGAGATTTATCCTATGTTTTTTAGATATTTTATAGTTATAGCTCTTATATTTTGGTCTATGATTCATTTTGGGTATTTTTGTTTGTGTTTGGTATGAAGTATATGATTGTCTAATTGTTCTAATACTTTTCATTGATGAGATCGTCCTTTCTATATTTAGATACATTGGCATCTTTGATGAAAGTCAGTAGACTGTATATCTATGGGCCTGTTTCTGTTCCATTGCCCTATGTCAGGGATCAACAAACTATGGCCCAAAGGCCAAACCTGTCCTATTCCCTGTTGTGTAAATAAAGTTTTTCAAGGAACTCAGTCAAACCTATTCATTTCTTTGAATATCGTCTACGTCTGTTTTCATGCTACAAAGGCAGAGTTGAAACAAATGACAAGTTACGAACAAATTATTTGGGCCTTTATAGAAAAAGTTTGCTGACTCCTGATCTATATGTTTATCCCTGTGAAATATCGCACTATCTCGATTACTGTAACTTTACAGTAATTCTTGAAATCAGGTAGTAGAGCCTTTCAAAATTTGCTCTTTTTCGAAATTGTTTGGCTATTCTATGTCCTTTTTATTTCCGTATGAATTCTAAATTTAGCCTGTCAGTTTCTACAAAAAAAAGTCTTCTGCAATTTTACTTGAGATTGCTCTGAAGCTATGGATTGGTTTGGGGAGAATGGATATCTCAACAGTATTGAATCTTCCAGTCCCCGAACATGGAATGTCATATCTCCATTTATTTAGGTCATCCTTAATTTCTCATAAAAATGTTTTAAAATTTCAGTTTACATGTCTTGTGTGTTTTTGTTAAGTGTATCCATAGGTACTCCACATTTCTGATGCAACCTCTTAGGATTTTTACATAGATGGCTCATGTCGTCTGTGAATAAAAGCAGTTATTTTTTTTCCTTTCCAATCTGGATACCTTTTATTTCATGTTTTCCTGCATTATTTCACTGGCTACGACCTCCAGTACAATGTTGAACATAAGTGAAGTGAATGGGCATTCTTGCCTGTTTCTTTTTTTAAAAAAAACCCCAACACTTGTTTGTTTATCGGCCTGTGTTGGGTCTTAGCTGCAGGCACACGGGGTCTTTGTGAGTCATTCGGATCTCTCACTATAGCGCGGGGACTCTGGTTGTAGCACAGAGGCTCTGGAGCACGCCAGCTCAATAGCTGCAGTGCTTGGCCTTAGTTGCTGGCAGGTGGGATCCCAGTTTCCTGACCAGGGATCAAACCTGTGTTCCCTGCATTGCAAAGTGGACTCTTAACCACTGGATCACCAGAGAAGTCCCTTGCCTTGTTTTTAATCTCTGAAGGAAAGCATTTAATCTCTCACCAGTATGTTAACTGCAGATTGCTCTTAGTTGCCCATTGTTAGGTTTGTCACTTCTAGTTCTAGTTTGCTGAGAGATTTTATCACAAAGGATATTGAATTTTGTCAAAGGCTTTTCCAGCATCTATTGAGATGATCAGATATTTTCTGCTCCCATGAGCTTTCAGTTCATTGGTAAATATAGATACCAAGTAAACAAAAAATGTAATGTATAAAAGGGAAAATCCAGGTCCCGAGCACAGCCAAGGGTCAGAGATCTTTTTCAAGAAGTGAAGTTTATACTACATATAAAATGGATAAACAACAAGGTCCTATTGTATATATAGCACAAGGAACTATATTCAATATCCTGTAATAATGGAAAGGAATATGAAAAAGAATATATATACACACACATACATATATATTATAGATATATATAAAATGAATCACTGTGTTGTATAGCAGAAGCTAATGTAACATTGTAAATCAACTAAACTTTAATAAAAAATAAAACTTTTTAAAATAGAAGTGAAGTTTAAATTGAGACTGAAAGAGAAGTAAGAAGCAGGTAGCCGAAAGGAATTGAAACGCAAACAGAAGCTGACATCATATGACCTGATTCCAAATCTCATTCTGCTGCTTTCTGGTTAGGTGAGAAGGGAGGGGTTCCGTAGAAATGCTATCTGTGAATTTTGCTTTGGAGTCATCCTCTAAGCTGTCTGTAAGAGACAGATTCATGAATTATTCTCTTGATGATAGTGTAAAGGTGGTGTTACCATACCTCTCTTCCATTATCTTATGAAGGACCATAAGGAATTTATCTTTTAGAGACAAGAACCGCATAAACCATACCTCAGCAATTTGTTGTCTTCTCATGGACGGTGAGAATTGGGTAACCCATCTGATTTCCCTTTCCTCTTCAGGTGCCTGAACATTCAGAGACAGATCCCAGCCTTCCACTAAGTAACTGAACAGTACTTTATGTGGACGTGTATCCTAACTTTCTCCTAGTCATGACCTCTTTTAAAAATTTACATTGGGGGGGGGGCAAAAAAAAATTTACATTGACTTGTCCCTGACTTTATATCTTATTGCATACATTTCTTATTTCCTATAAGCTACTTAAACTTTTTGTGAAACAAGGTAGGTTATAAACAAATAAACCAAAAATGCATCATTGCATAAAAATCAAAGCTTTAAGGCAACCTTAATGACTAAGTTTCTGGAACACCTAATAGCCTAAACTGCTGCTCCCTCCTCCTTCTCACTATACCCATCTGGCCTCCCCTCACTACCCTACCCACCTTGTTCCTTCAGGTTGCCTTCTGGGCCGTACCACCGTGATTAACTGTTGCTCTCAAAGCAAACACAGAGACACTTTTTGCTTTAAGGGCTTTTAAAAAAGCTGTGCTACCAGGAAGGACACTAGATAGTGAAAGAAGCAAACATGAGGAAATTATTAAGGTTCCAAAAAGTTTCCAAGGTCTCACTCATCCTTGGCCTGACCTATGAGTTCTGATTTCTTCTGACATCTGAAAGTTTCTTTTGTTATCTGTTCAGCATTTTCATCCCTTGTGTGACACTAACTCTCTTCCTCATTAGGCAAACTTAGCCTCAGAGGCCCGTGAGGACAGTCAGGGCCACAAAGTGTGTTCTTCCTGTCCTCACAGTAATCTGCTTTTACGAAGCCCTCAGGATTTGGGTTGCCCATACAGGAATGAGCCCCACCCAGTGTTTTCTCCTGTTCTGTACCTCTCATTGTTGTCTGGTTGCCTCCCTCAGAGTCAAGGCCCTCTATCTTAGGTGCAAAATAATGGTAGTGTTGTTGTGATGGCCTCTGGGCGCTCTGTTTTCATCACTGTAGTAGTGTCAGAACCTGGAAGAGGTGCTGAGGTGGGACAGAGGGCCGGGTGAGGAGGGCAATGCCTGCATTGCTGGGGCAGGTGATCTGGAGACCTTGGTGCACAGTGATACAGAAGACCTCTTCTGGGGGATCCCCTGGTGACCCAGTAGTTCAGACACCAAACTTTCACTGCTGAGGGCCTAGGTTAGATCCCTGGTCAGGGAATTAAGATCTCATAAGACTCAGTTCAGTTCAGTTTAGTCACTAAATCGTGTCCAACTCTTTGCGACCCCATGAATCGCAGCACGCTAGGCCTCCCTGTCCATCACCAACTCCCGGAGTCTACCCAAACCCATGTCTATCAATTTGGTGATGCCATCCAGCCATCTCATCCTCTTTCGTCCCCTTCTCCTCCTGCCCCCAATCCTCCCCAGCATCAGGATCTTTTCCAATGAGTCAACTCTTCGCATGAGGTGGCCAAAGTATTGGAATTTCAGGTTCAACATCAGTCCTTCCAATGAACACTCAGGACTGATCTCCCTTAGGATGGACTGGTTGGATCTCCTTGCAGTCCAAGGGACTCTGAAGAGTCTTCTCCAACACCACAGTTCAAAAGCATCAATTCTTTGGTGCTCAGCTTTCTTCAACATCCACCTCTCACATACATACATCATAAGACTCAAGGTACAGCCAAAAAAAGAAAAAAGATCTACCAAGAACTCACAAGCAGAGCGGTTTAGTTTCTGGCTCCTGCCCCTTCATCTGACACACATTCAACTCCTCTTCTTTGGCCTGGTCCCCCTCCTCAAACCAATCTTTACCTTAATATGTCTCTCTCTCTTTTTTTAAATCAAATTACGCTTCAAAAGTGACTTTCCAGGGAATTCTCTGGTGGTCCAGTGGTCAGGACTCTGTGCTCTTGCTACTGAGGGCCTGGGTTCAATTCCTGATCGAGGAACTAAGATCCCACAAACCATGCAGTGTGTTCTCCCCCACAAAACCACCTCCCAAAACAAAGTGACTTTCATACAGCAGTTTTTATCCCAGGCTTTCAAAGATATATGACCGATATTACCAGTGACTCCACACAGAGAGACCGAATAGTCTTTCTCTAGTAATTATTCTCTGTAGAAACTTATGTTTGCCCTTGAGTACATCATCTCTGAGACACTAAATCTTTCCTCTCAGCTCTTGGATATCTTCATGCTGTATGATACTTTAAGTAAACAGTATTTAGTGTTACCAGTGGAAGTGAATTTGCTAGGGGAATTCTGACTATGCTCTTCTTTTTTCATGCTACGCTTTGGCTTTCTTTAAAGACATCAATTCCTTTTCCTTGCCAACAAATTCCCATCCCTTGCCTTTCAATGTTGACCAAAACTGAACCCAAAATGGAGGTGTTGCCTCAGAGAAACCCTGTGGTGAGATTCCTATTATATTAAGATACATTCCGGCAGTCCCTCACTACATATTTAGTGACTATTGAATTACCAAGAGCACAGGTACCTTGGAACAGCAGCATCTGGCCTCTATTTATCTCCCTAAAGATGGGACGAGAGGGACTAAATCCTCTTGGGGAGAGTGTGGTGCCCAGGACAAGACATTCACAAGTGCCCCATCTCACAATTTGTGTGGTTTTTTTTATATTTTGTGGGCTTTCCTGCTTTGTTAAAATCTTTCAATTTCTCACTCTGTGCATCCGTTCTTCTCCCAAGTGTTTGATCATCTTTACAATCACTATCCTGAAATCTGTCTAGGTCTAGAAGTCCATCTAGATTGCCTATATTCACTCCACTTATTTCTTCCTCTGGTTTCTTTTTCCTTCATTTGGAATATGTTCCTCTATTGCCTCATTTTGCCTAGCTTCTGTTTTTATTTCTCTGTATCTGGTGGGTTAGTTACGTTTCCTGACTATGGATAAGCGGCCTTTGCAGATGTCCTATGTATGCCGGCAGTGCTCCCTCCTCTCATCACCATGGCTAGATGCTCCAGGGGTGCCCCAGTGTGGGCTCTTCAGATCCTTCTTTTGTTGCAGGCTGACTCCTGTGGGTGGTCTGGTAGGCTTGGTTGGCCCCTGATCTGGTAGGTTGCCATATACTAGACAGTGTGGAGGAAGAGGGTGGGGAGTTTAAGATGAAAAGAAAGGAGATGGGACAAAATCTCAATAGGCAGGCTTTCTCCAGGGTGAAAGGACTCAGGATGACTTCCTTCCTTTTAGGCTCCTGGTATGTTTTTACTTGTGAAGAAAGGATGAAACAGGATTGCACATTGTTTACATTTAGCAAAGGAACATTTCTGCACACAGAAACACAATGCTGTATGTATCATTTCATTTGACAACAATGTCAAAAGCAGAACTGCATGGATGTGAACTCAGGACATTCTGTCTCCATTCCCTTCCCTCTCCTCCCCCACTTCCCAGGGCTGTCATCACTGTGATTGATTCTGGGAGGAGTGCCGTTTTGGAAACCACACTATATGTGTGATCTGCGTCCTTTCTCCTCCCCCTATACCCTTTGTTCCCCCCATCCCCAGGCAAATTTTTTTTTTAATTTAGTTTTTTGAATAGGTAATACATTCACATGTTTCAAACACTAAAATTACAGAAAGCTATAAAGCAAAAGACTGTCTTCCACCTTATCCCTCATCATTTAGGCCCTTTCCTCCTCAACAAATAAGCACTGTTCGTTCCTTTTTATCCTCTCAGATGTATTTATGTATAAATCAGCCATGTAGATACATTTTATTCCCCTTTATCTTTTTGTTACATACATGACAGCCTCTTTTACGTACAGATATGGTATGTCTATCTGTATTCTTCTGCATGACTTTTCCATATTGATTCATTAAGAACTCCATATTTTGTTTTTCTTTTACAGAATATTTAATTGTATGGATTTACCACAGTTGATGAAATCAACTCTCTTTTGATAAACATTTAGGTGGCGTCCAATCTTTGGCTATTACAGACGATGTGTCGTAAATAGCTATTGTACAATATGTTACTTCCCACATGTGAGTATATCTGTGAGATAAATTCTTAAGGTTGAAGGGTATGAGATTTAGCTTTTGCTAGTCTAAGGGAAAAATGGTATTTCTTTATAATCTTAATTTTCATTTCTTTTGTAATGGGCATTAAAAAAAATCTAAGAGGTACTCATTTTCCTTCAATAAACTCTCTGCATAGACATGTGCAACTTTTCTATTGGGTTGTTGATAGTTCTTACTAATTTGTAGGGGACGTCTTAATATATGTTAAAAAAGAGACATTAGGCCCAAAAATGAAGTCACATTTGCCAAGCCCCACATCACCAAATGGAGAATTAATACCTAACTTAATTACTGTTTCAAACTCTCCCAGGAGTGGAATCTTAAACCAGTCAGTCTGGAATTACCTGGTCAACGCTAGTGAGGTAGTCCACCTGCTAGACCCCTGTGTTCCTTCAAGGAAAGTGGCCTTGCCACAAACAATCCAGTCTTTGCTAGTAACTTCCTTGATCCTGCTCCCTTCTGCCTATAAGAGCCTTGCATTTTGTACAGCTTCTTGGAGCTCCTTTCTGTTTGCTTGCTGGGGTGCTGCCTGATTCATGAATAAAGCCAGTAAGATCTTTAAAATATATCAGTTGAATTTTGTTTTTTAACATATGTGAGGGTGACATAAGTTGTAAACATTTTTCCTAATCTGTCATTTATCTTCTGACTTTGTTTATGGTTTTTTTTGGAGAGGAATGCATCTTTTTTAGCAAATTTTAATTTTTATATAGTCAAAGATATCAGTCTTTTTTTTGAGGGTATTAGATTTTGTGTAATAGTTAGACTTAATCTGTTCTGAAGTTATAAACATTCTTCTGCATCCTACTGTAACTTTTTTTTTTTATAAATTCATGCTCATATTGATCTTGTAAAGGAGGAGAAACAATTTTCCTTCGACCTTTCTGAATTTTTGCTGAGACTCCTGTAATAAAAGACGGATTAACTAGGGAAAGACAAACACACGTTTATTAACGTTTGTACCTCATGTGTATATGGAAGACACCCAGAGGAAAATGAGGAGCTCCCTGAAGTGGTTTAGAATTTAGAATTAAATGCCATCCTAATAGGAGAAGGGGATGGGGAATGGAGGCCTCCCAGGGGAGAGGAAGTGATTCTCAGGAGAGATGAATGGGCTTTTGGGAGAGTAGGTGGGAGGTATGACAGCTTGTGATACGGTTTGTCTGGGTGCCGGGTTGATGTCCAGTCTCCTCTCCTCTGGGGAGTCAACCCTCCCCAGTTGCTGAGGCTCTGGGGAGGGGATCTGTGACAATTGAGCTCCTTTTGGAGGATTTGGAGGATCTGTCTTTAGGCAGATAAGGGGAATTCAGAGGAAGCCTCTCCCTGTATTTGCTGTTTTTTAAAGTGCCTTCAGCTCAACATAATCAATGCACCAAAGCATCGTATTTTAACAAAGTCTTGTGTTTGGGGGTGGCAGGTTCTAAGCTCCCAGGGTTATATTTTAGGATAGGTGTTCTGTTGTCTTTCAATGTTTTTGTTTCTGCAGAATTTATTCTGCGTCAGTTTGCTTCCACACGGCTATCCGGTTATGCTGACACTGCGACACCATGAGTCGGCTAGTCCTGTTTTTTTCTTTAAGTGTTGGGGACACCTCCTTATGGGTTGTGGCAGTCTCATTCCTGAGCAATGTGGAGTGCGGTGGTGGGGGTGCTGACAAAGCAGAGGCCCCCGGGCAGTTCTCCTCTCTGCTGTGACAGCAGAGTAGGGGCTTTTCTCAGGTACTCAGGCCATCTTGACTCAGAGGTGCTCTGCTGTCCAGGGATGTGTTGCTTGGGGATCCCCAGCATTGCCTGCCCTGCCCCCTCTCCCCTCTACTGGGAGTGCAGCAGCTCAGATTCACTGCACTCAGGGGTGGAATTAGGCTTTGGGCCTGAATAAATAATTAGAAACTGGCTGCTGAGAGAATGTCCCTGGTGATTGCTTGCTCTGGAATTTTGCTGGGTGGCACACAGAGTTTTATTACCCAATTAAAATACAGCAGATTAAATCGTGCAAAAGGAAGATGGAGTGGGGCACTAAATCTGCCATGGAAAGGGCTGTGGGAGGCCCACCCGAAAGGCATGAATTGATGGTTCAGAGAGAATCAAGAAAAAGAGCAATCAGGTTTTGCCAAAAGAAATCACTAACCAAGCATATTCTTGGAAGGTGACTGAGTATTTGCCCTGGGGAGGGATCGGAGGTGTTGGCACTGGGGAAGAGTTTTTCAAGTTTCCTGTGAAGACCTTGGATGGAAGAGATATAAAGAGCTGGTAAAGGCAACCAAAGTTAACACCATCCACCTCTGCTGGGGGAGTGACAGTTTTGTGTAACATATAAACACTGAATACATATGGGTGATTTGGTGGTACCCATTGCCCAGTACTACATAGTTAAAGGATCATATCACAACCAGTTCTAAAATATTAGCAAAGTAAGATGAAGCAGAATTGCCATATTAACTACACATTGAAAAGTAATTTCATTTTTTGAAAGTTTCTTTTTAAAAAATTTTTATTTTGTTCTCTGCTGGATCTTCAATGTGTCGTGGGCTTTCTCTAGTTGCAGCAAATGGGAACTACTTTCTAGAAGCCTGGATTCTAGAGTAGGGGCTCAGTAGTTGTGGCTCGTGGGCTTAGTTGCCCTGTGGCATGTGGGATCTTCCCAGACCAGGGATTGAACCTGCTCCCCCTTCTTTGGCAGGCAGGTTCTTAACCACCAGACCATCAGGGAAATCCTGTAATGTAATATCTTGTGGGGTTAGTCTGCCAGGACTTCCATAACAAAGTACCACCACAGACTGACTTCTGCAACAACAGCTCTGGAGGCCGGAAGTCTGAGATCAAGGTGTCAGCCTAGTCGGTGCCCTCTGAGGGCTGTGAGGTAGGGATCTGGTCAAAGGTCTCTCTCCTCGTCTTGTGGATGGCAACCTCCTCCCTACATCTCTTCACATCCTCGTCCCTCTGTGTATGTCTTTGTCCACATTTTCCCTTTTCTAAGGACCCCAGTCCCACACTAATGGCCTCATTTTAACTTGATCATCTCTGTTAAGACTCTGTCTCCAAATGATCACATTCTCAGGTGGGAAGGGGGTTGAGAGTCCAGTATGAGTTTGGGGGGGCACACAGTTGGTGGCGGTGGTTTAGTCACTAAGTTGTGTCTGACTCTTGTGACCCCAGGGGTTGCAATTCGGAGGAGCCTGATGGGCTACAGTCCGTGGGGTCACAAGAGTTGGACACGGCTTAGCGACTAAACCACCACCACCAATTGTGTGCCCCCCAAATTCATACGCTGAATGAATTGTGTGCCCCCTCCCACCTGAGAATGTGACCATGTGGAGACAGAGTCTTAACAGAGATGATCAAGTTAAAGTGAGGTCATTAGAGAAAGTAGCCTCTGTTCGCCGCAACTAGAGAAAGCCCACGCCACAATGAAAACCCAGCAGAGTCCAAAATAAAAATAAATAGTTTTTTTAAATGAAATTACATTTCAATGTGTAGTTAATATGGTAATTCTGCCTCATCTTACTTTGCTAAAATTTTAGCACCCATACAATTCACATAAAATTCACACAGTTCAATCCATATACTTGACTATCTTGAAAAATATCAATTTTCTTATTTACGTGTATGGCACCAGCTTCCTCCAGCCAGGGCTTATTGATACTTCTTGTTCCTCCAGCCAGGGCTTATTGATACCTCATGGAGCTACTTTGCAGGATTAGGTTTCAGCTCCCTGGTGAGACCCTATGACTGCAGCTATAGACGCATTTGCGCCTGTCTGGTACTCGACGAAGGGCACAAGTGTTGAATGTTCTTAACGTAATGGTGACAAGGTAACTATTTCTCTTTGGAGGAGGTAAATAGACCTCTGAGTCTCCCTTCAGCTCCCCTTTCTACCTTGCTTAGAGTGGCCAGATATTGCATTTGAGACCAATTGGTCTGCCACTTGCACCTTCTGAAAGGAATATCAAGTGTATCCATATAGTAATGTATCACATAAATGCAAGATTTTAATTGAAACCATCCATCTGCCCTCATCTGCCTGGTTCCCTGCTACATGTCTAGCCTTGAACAAAATGGAGACTATGCTCCATAGATACCGTAGAAGTTGTCTTCGAATTGTGTCAACATTAATGTCCTTGCCTTTGTCCTGCAGCAAAGCAGATTAGTAATGAAGATAGAAGTCTCTGTGCCAGATTGTTTGGTCCCTGGAGTTGACTATGAACCTCAGCCTGTGTCTGTCAATAAGGACAAGGCTCACTCCCCAGCACATGAGGGCTGTGTCTGGCACAGACACAGGTCCTCTAGTCTAGAGGCCATCCTTGATTGCTTGCTGGTATAAATGGATTCCTTTCATTCATTCAGCAAATACTTATTGAACTGTTGCTCTGCAGTATTCCCCTTTACAAATGATAGGAATAATAGGGATCAAAACAAAGACATCCATCCTCATGGACTCATGGACTTTACAATCCAGTCAGGCTAAACAGCATCGTAGTTAAGGTGATAAATTCTGAAAACAATAAAGCAGGTAAGGGGATCAGGAATGTGGGGCCCAGGGCAGAGCTGTAATTTTTTTTTTTTAATAGGGGTAAGTCTCATTAAGAAGGTGATATCTGAGCAAAGATTTGAAGGAGTGGAGGAAGTTAGCCTTGTGGCTGTAGAGATCAGTGTTTCAACAGAGAAAACAAGTCCTTCAGCTGGGGTGTGCCCAGTAAGTGTGAATAAGAGCAAGGAGGACATTGTGATTGCAGGGGGAGTTCTCCAAAAGGAAAAGAGTAGGTGAAGTGGGTGTGGCAGAACACATCCTTCTAGGCCTTTAAAAGTGTTTTCGCTTTTGTCTTAACAGAAAGCAAATCCATTTCATCATTTTAAGCATTGGAGATAAATGAGCTGAATTATTTTGTATCTTATGAAAAGGTATATAAGGATCATTCTGGCTGTTCTGCTGAGAATAGGTTGTAGGAAGGTGAGGGGAGAAGCAGGGACACCAGTTGGGAGCCCTTGCTGTCACCTAGGGTGATGGATGCTCTGACTGGGAGGAGCCACGGTCCAGGCAAGTGGTTGAGTTCTGGAGGTATTTGGAAGGTAGAGCCTAGAGGATTTCCTGATAGACTGGACACTGGAATGAGAGGAAAGAAGCCATGGAGGACACTAAGGGTTTGGCCTGGGTATCTGGAAGGATGGAGTTGCCACCAGCTAAGGAGGAGTGGGCTGTGGGTAGTACAGTTTACAGGGGAGGGTCAGGAGTTCAGTGCTGGATAAGCTGAGTGTAAGACGCTCATTAGTTCTCATCAGAACCAAGCAGAGACAAATAGGTACACTGTGACCTCATCACTCAGTCTTGGAAAGATGTCATATTTAAATAAGTACTGTTCCCAAAGGCAAAGTAGATAGATGGTACTGTGGTCTGAATGTTTGCCTCCCCTGAGCACCATATGTCATGTATTGAAATCCTGACCCCAGAGGTGATGACATTAGGAGGTGGGTCCTTTCAGAGGTGCTTAGGTCGTGCGGGTGGAGCCCTTGGGTGGGATTAATGCTCTTATAAAGAGCCCTCACAGAGGTCCCTAGCCCCTTCCATCATGGGAGGACGCAGCAAGAAATCTAAGGTCTGATCTGGAGGAAGGCTAGCACGCTGGTCTCTGACCTCCAGGCTCCAGAACTGTGAGCAGTGAATTTCTCCTCTTTGTAAACCACCCTTGTGACTTGGCATTTGATTTTGTTTTTGGTTACAGCAGCCCGAATGGACTAGGACAGGTGGATAGAGAAATAGAAAAGTGCTTTCTTTATTCTGGTCTCTAAAAGGACATCTAAGGAGGTCTAAGTCATAATCCCAAGCAGTCTTTCCCACGTCTCTCTCCTTTCCTCCTCAAACTCTGTTGTAATCCACACTCTCAGATGTCTCTCCTTGGCTACTACATTCCTTCCACTTCTCCTCTGGAGTCTTGGGTTGTAAACTGACTAAATCTCTCTGAACTTGAAGGGTAACAGAGTATGCCACCCCTAGCTGTACCACTTTGGCATAAGGATTGTTTGAGTTGAAGGTAGTTGAGAAGAAACAGATGCAAGAAAAGTTCTCTGGTCTCCTCCTATTTGCCTAAATGCAGGACATTTACCATGAAGGACAGAAGCTGATCACCTGAGACAACTCTAGACCCCAGTCAACCCAGGGTCAGCACCTAAGGAATCTCTATAACAAACCTGGCTAATATGCTTTCCCCATATGTTTGCCTTCCTGCAATTTACCACCCCTAAAAACTCAAAGTCCTTTTCCTTTGTCTTGTCACTGCTCTAAAATGTGTTGTTCTTTTATTAAGATGCTATATAAGCCCAAGTTCTAATCAGCAATTTGAGTTACTCATCATTGACTGTTCCCATGTGTGTACATGAAGCACGTGTTCACAAACTTCTGTTTTTGATTTTCTCTTATTAATCTGTCTTTGGTCAGTCTGATTTACAAAGCTCCAGCTGGAGAACCTGGGAAGGTAGCAGGAAGACTGTTTTATTTTTCCCCCACAGACTCTTTCCATCCTTCTTTGGATTCCCCATCACACAAAGTCCAGGAAGAAATGGGTAGCTTGTCCCCAGAAGCTGGGGTACAGCTGGGAAGAAGGGACTCACATCAGCAGATTAAGGGAGCAGACAAGTTGGAAAACTCACCAGGATTGATACATGTTGCCCTCCCATTCATGCAGGTGTGGAATGCATAGCATCCCTTGGCCTGGATCATCTCACACCACCTTCATAGCCACATCTGGATAAGATCAGGAGAAGCACTCACAAGGTTACATAAATGTTAGCTATTTTACACTTTGCACTTAAGAAATAATACTTTTAAGCTCCTCACCTCTCTCTCCACCAGTAATGAATAATAATTCTCATGAATTCATCATTATTTAGATTCATAAAGTGAGTCTTACATACCCTGATAAAAAGTAAGGACCTGCAGTCCTGTTACCAGCAAACCATTCATTCAACATTTATTAAATGTATTATTTGGGGCAGGCCCTGAGCTGCATACCAAGATGAGTAGGTGAATTGAATCAGCTCTTGGTGTGCGTGTGTGGTGGTGAAGGGGTCAGGTAATGTCAATATCCAGTAGTAGGAGCTGTGATGGAAGGGCTTCATCCAAAGCTGGGGGCCGCGCTTCCCCCAGCCAAGGGGTGGGCCAAAAAGAATTATCCAGGAATTTGCATCTTTAAAAAAAGTCTTAATCTGGAATCTAGGTAAACTCTTCGGGGCATCATCCAAAGAGACTGTCCACTCCTTCCACCTGCCCCTCTCTCTACTCTCTGGGTTCCATGTCCACAGTTTGATTACTCCTGATGGCCTGTTTCATTACAGTAATGAAACCAGGCTCTAGCTTCAAAGTGGCAGATAGGCCTGTCTCCTTCACCACTGCTTCCCCAAGACTTCAGGGGGCTCAGGAATTGGACGACTTGTTGAATGAATGGATGGAGAGATGAATAAGTCCCTTATTAATATAACTACATTATTCATTGTTTTGAGTACATGTACAGCTTTTAAAAGTACAACATGTTCACTACTGAGATGTTTCTTTTTTCCCCCAATTTTAAAGATTGAAATATTTATAAGGTTGTATTAATTTTTGCTGAACATCAAAATGATTCAGTTACACACACACACATATAAACATATTCTTTTTAAATATTCTTTTCCATTGTGGTTTATTATAGGATATTGAGTATAGTTCTCTGTGTTATATAGAACCTTGTTTACCCATTCTATACATAAAAGCTTACATTGCTAACACCAACCTCTTACTCCATTCCTCCCTCAACCCCCGCCCCACCTTGGTAACCACCAGTCTGTTCTCTATGTCCATGATCCTGTTTCTGTTTCATAGATAGTCATATTTTAGATTCCACATAAAAGTGATATCATGTGGCATTTGTCTTCCTCTTTCTGCCTTCGCTTAGTATGATAAGCTCTAGTTGCATTCATATTGCTGCAAATGGCATTATTTCATTCTTTTTTAAATGGTTGAATAGTATTCCATTGTATATGTGTACCACATCTTTATCTATTCATCTGTCAGTGGACATTTTGATTGTTTCTATGTCTTAGCTGTCAAGAATAGTGTTGCTATCAACTTAAGGGTGCATGCATCTTTTTGAATTATAGTTTTGTCTGGATATATGCCTAGGAGTGGATTGCTGGATCATAGAGTAATTCTGTTTTCAGTTTCCTGAGGAACCTCCACACTATTTTCCATAGTGGTGGCACAAACCTACACTCCCACCAACAGCGTTAGGAGGGTTCTTTTTCTCTACATCCTCTCCAGCATTTATTATAGACTTTTTAATGATAGCCATTCTGACTGGTGTGAGATGCTACCTCATTGTAGTTTTGTGAGATTATTCTTTCTTATTTAACTTTTTAAAATATCATTTTAGTGAGAGAATTTTTTTCAGTGCAGTCAGTCAGTTCAGTCGCTTGGTCATGTCCAACTCTTTGTGACCCCATGAACAGCAGCATGCCAGGACTCCCTGTCCATCACCAACTCCAGGAGTCCACCCAAACTCATGTCCATTGAGTTGGTGATGCCATCCAACCATCTCATCCTCTGTCATCCCCTTCTACCCTCAATCTTTCCCAGCATCAGGGTCTTTTCAAATGAGTCAGCTCTTTGCATCTGGTGGCCAAAGCATTGGAATTTCAGCTTCAACATCAATCCCTCCAATGAACATCCAGGACTGATCTATTTTAGGATGAACTGGTGGATCTCCATGCATTCCAAGGGACTCTCAAGAGTCTCCTCCAACACCACAGTTCAAAAGCATCAATTCTTCAGCGTTCAGCTTTCTTTATAGTCCAATCCATACATGACTACTGGAAAAATCATAGCTTTGACTAGCAGGACCTTTGTTGGCAAAGTAATGTCTCTGCTTTTTAATATGCTGTCTAGGTTGGTCATAACTTTCCTTCCAAGGAGTAAGCGTCTTTTAATTTCATGGCTGCAGTCACCAACTGGAGTGATTTTGGAGCTCCAAAAAATAAAGTCAGCCACTGTTTCTACTGTTTCCCAGTCTATTTGCCATGAAGTGATGGGACTGTATGCCATGATCTTAGTTTTCTGAATGATGAGCTTTAAGCCAACTTTTTCACTCTCCTCTTTCACTTTCATCAAGAGGTTCTTTAGTTCTTTGGTTTCTGCCATAAGGGTGGTGTCATCTGCATACTTGAGGTTATTGATATTTCTCCTGACAATCTTCATTCCAGCTTGTGCTTCTTCCAGCCCAGCATTTCTCATGATGTACTCTGCAGATAAGTTAAATAAGCAGGGTGACACTATATAGCCTTGACTTACTCCTTTTCCTATTTGGAACCAGTCTGTTGTTCCTTGTCTAGTTCTAGCTGTTGCTTTCTGACCTGCATACAGGTTTCTCAAGAGGCAGGTCAGGTGGTCTGGTATTCCCATCTCTTGAAGAATTTTCCACAGTTTATTGTGATCCACACAGTTCTCAGTACAACCACATCATTAATCAGTGAGAGTCAGCTGGAAATGAGATTTGCATCAGTTCTTATAGTTATTTTGGGGTATTGTGTCAAACCAGGACTATCTTATTCTTATCTTTACTATAATCTAAAGATATGTATAAGGTATTTTAAAAAGAAAGAAAATGTTCTATGCTCAATTTATTTAACAAAGTAATTGCATTTTCCCATTATGAATATTGCATAAACTCATATAGAAAATTAAAAAGAAAACATTTTGATGTATTTTCCTCCAAAAATTTTTTTTTTACAACCATGCTCGTTTTAAATAAAATTTTCAAGTGGTAAAGTGTAAATTCTTGGGAACTGGCCTGATTGCTCTTCAAAATGCCTTAAGATTTGAAGAGATTTCTCCAAACAAGAAAGTTAGGCAGTATAATTAAATGGGTGCAATAACTGGGTCAAACAAGGGTAATAAAATCCTCCACACAGTGAAAATAAAGCCTAAAGTGATGCTCAACAAATAGAACATAAACAGAGGCTGTTATGGCTGGTACTGGAGTTGAAGGAGAAACTAGAAGCCCCACTGGGCTGTTTATGTATATTCCAGCTAAGAATCACCCTCATTCATCTGTGGAAGTCACCTAGATATCCAGGCAGCAGAGGGAAGCATTAGGAGAACAAACATACAGTGGAGGAGTTAATGATTTATTTGTATCAAATTACTATATGGAAGTGAATTAAAATAAATCTCTGAGGCTGATAGCATTTATCTTTGTGTCAGCATGCGAATGAGAGAGACAGGAATCTAAGCTGTTCCCCAAATCAAGTTACTGGTCACAGGAAACAGGCCATGTTACAAATGGGGTCAGTTGATGATGAGAAAAACCCAGGTTCCTGTATGATAGCAAATCTTCTGGAAAAGAAAAGGAAAATTCTGTTTTGGTGGCCACCATTTTCAGAGCACCCTCTCCCCTGTCCCCAGCCCCCTGCCAACTTCCATGGACTTTATCAGGGTTTGTTGAGAAGGCAGAAATTTTCCTTTACCTTCTTAGTGACTCTGGCTGGGCCTGAAAATTAAGTTGGAATTCCCAGGTGGTAAAGCATCCACTTGGCAATGCAGGAGGAGACATAAGAGACATGGGTTTGATTCCTGTATTGGGAAGATCCCCTTGCGGAGAGCATGGCAACCACTCTAGTGTTCTTATCTGGAGAATACCATGGACAGATGAGCCTGGCAGGCTACAGTCCATGGTGTCACAAAGAGTCGGACACAACTGAGGTGACTTAGCAAGACATTAATAGGAGAAAAGCATCCAACTTTTATTTTTATATGTGTGTGGGAGCTTTCACAGGGAAATGAAAACCACCAAGGCAGTTAAGCCTAAGTATTTTATGTACTAGGTTGAGCAAAGAGTAGTAATTATGAGAAAGTAAGTATATGAGGCGACTAAAGGAAGATAAGGGTTATTTTAACAAGGTTTCTTTGTTCAAATACTTCTTGGCTGGCACTTGCAATCTCTGGAGAAAAGAATGTTCTCTTCCTCCAGGTTTAGGCAGGGTGTGTTCCATACAGGAGTTCTATCTCCGGTCCTCAGGAAGGAAACACAGTAAATCAGGGAGTCTTTCTTACACCTGTTGCTTTTAAAGTGCCTTTGGCTCAAAAATAATCAAATGTCAAATTGGCATATATGGAGGTGGCATGTTCTGAACCCATTCACTCACCCTGTATTACCCTTAGTCTCTCACTCTGGGGAACCCAGGTGGGCTCTAGAGGGATGCACAAGGTGATGTTAATAATCTTCAGTGGGGCAGGGGTATGTGAGGCAGTCAAATAGGCATAAGAGTAAGAATCACTCAGGGAATTCCCTGGCGTTGCCGTGGTTAGGACTCCATGCTTCACTGCTGAAAGTGAAAGTTGCTCAGTCATGTCCGACTCTTTGTGACCCCGTGGACTATACAGTCCATGGAATTCTCCAGGCCAGAATACTGGAGTGGGTAGCCTTTCCCTTTTCCAGGGGATCTTCCCAACCCAGGGATTGAACCCAGGTTTCCCACATTGCAGGTGGATTCTTTACCAACTGGAGATATCAGGGAAGTGGGCATAGCCAAAAAAAAAAGAAGAAAAAAAGAGTAAGAATCACTCAAATTTCTGCTCATTGTGACTCTCCTGATTCATTTACCTGGCTGTCAGGGGAGTCTGAGCCTGGCGGCAGCTCCCTTAGTTCCACCAACTCTGGCCTGTGTTGACAGGTATGGCTGTAGCCTTGATATATGTGGCCATTAGGGTTAGGGTTAGGGTCTGTAATCCCTCATCCTTCTGCTGCCCTATGACTTTCCCATCTCCCTTGTAAGGGAGTACAGGTTTTATTCATCTCATAACTTTAAAAAAAATAACCAAGCTGAAACCATTTACCTCAGATTGGGACTTGAACCTACGTGCTGGGACTTGAACCCATGAGGCTCAGACTCGAACCCAGTAGAAACCCAGTTTGGGACTTGAACCCAGCCAAAACCCACGGTACCTGGTTTCAGGGCCTAATAAAGCTCAGGTTCTTGATGTCTTATCACAGAAAGAATTCAGTGAGAGACAAAGTGATAGATAAGAAGTGGATTTATTCAGATACAGAGAGAATCACACTCCACACACAGAATGTGGGCCATCGCAGAGGGAGAGTGCGGCTGTGAAATGTGGCAAGGTCAGTTTCTATAGGCTAGGTAATTTCATATGGCAGAAAGTGAAGAACTAAAGAGCCTCTTGATGAAAGTGAAAGAAGAGAGTGAAAAAGTTGGCTTAAAACTCAACATTCAGAAAACTAAGATCATGGCATCTGGTTGCATCACTTTATGGCAAATAGATGGGGAAACAATGGAAACAGTGACAGACTTTATTTTTTTCGGCTCCAAACTCACTGCAAATGGTGATTGCAGCCGTGAAAATAAAAGACGCTTGTTCCTTGGAAGAAAAGTTATGACCAACCTAGACAGCATATTAAAAGCAGAGACAGTACTTTGCCAACAAAGGTCTGTCTGGTCAAAGAAATGGTTTTTCCAGTAGTCCATGTATGGATGTGAGAGTTAGACTCTAAAGAAAGCTGAGCGCTGAAGAATTGATGCATTTGAACTGTGGTGTTGGAGAAGACTCTTGAGAGTCCCCTGGACTGCAAAGAGATCCAACTAGTCCATCCTAAAAGAAATCAGTCCTGAATATTCATTGGAAGGACTGATGCTGAAACTGAAACTCCAATACTTTGGCCACCAGATGCAAAGAACTGACTCATTTGAAAAGACTCTGATGCTGGGAAAGATTGAAGGTGGGAGGAGAGGGGGATGACAGAGGATGAGATGGTTGGATGGCATCCCCAACTCAATGGACATGAATTTGAGTAAACTCTGGAAGTTGGTGATGGACAGGGAGACCTGGCATGCTGCAGTCCATGGGGTCACAAAGAGTCGGGCACTGAGTGACTGAACTGAAGTTTCATATGTTAATGAGTGGGAGGATTATTTCAACTATTTTAGGAAATGGGTAGAGATTTCCAGGATTTGGGCCACTGCCCACTCCTTGGTCTTTTGACAGTGCCTTGGAACTGTTATGGCACCTCTGGGTGTGTCATTTCACTTGCTGATTGAAGAGCAAGGTCTAGTCTTGTCTGCCATCTTGATCTCATTTGACTCTAATTGGTTTATGTTGTGTCCTTGGGCTATGTCATTCTTTCAAAAGTTGTGTCCTACCCCTTTCCCTCCTGTTACAAAACCACAACAAAACAAAAACTCCTATTGATACCGTGGCAAAATATTCATAGAAGCCAAGTTTCCTCTTGACAAACAAGGACATTCTCTTACAAACCATATGACAACCATCCAAATCAGGAACTTAACAGAGATAGATCATATCAGAAAGAAAATTTTCTTTTACTATTTTATATTTGAATGGTGGTGGGAGGGTGGTCTGTGAATGAACTCACAATAGACAGATTAACAGAATAAGTCTGTTTATGCATGTGCGAGCTTTCAGATGAAGAGGCAACTTGAACAGCTAGAGGTAAGGGTTTATATATCAACTTAGTGAGGGGGGCAATAGTGGTGATTGGGGCTTCAAAGGATGGAAGGTTGGGATGAAGCTTGTTTACACTATCTTTTGGAATGTCCTGGTGCCCAAGGTCAGGTCTCTCTGACTGGAAGTCTCCTTGGACAGGGGCTGACTCTCATAAAGCCATGTGTTAGTTAGATAAGGGAAGTTCAGATAAGAGTTCCTTCCAGTTGGTTGTAGGGTAAAGGTTTCCACCTTGAAATAATCTTTGTGTCATTCAGGTGGGCTATAAGTCCCATGAATCATACCATCTAATAAATTTCAATTCAGTAACACCCATTGCATCTAGTTGTCATATCTCTTTGACTTTCTTCAATCTAGTCGTTGTTCTTGAGAAACAGTTTTAAAGATTTCAGACCATATATTATGGCAAAGGGGCTTCCTTGGAGGCTCAAATGGTAAAGAATCTGCCTGCAGTGCAGGAGGCCCAGGTTTAATCCCTGAGTCAGGAAGATCCCCTGGAGAAGGAAATGGCAACCGACTCCAGTATTCTTGCCTGGGAAAACCCCATGGACAGAGGACCCTGGCTGGCTACAGTCCATGGGGTTGCAAGACTCAGACATGGCAGTGACTAAACCACCATATTATGGCAAAATTTAATTAGCATATTTTAATTCATCTATCTACTCATTTGTATGAAGAAGGAAATGGCAACCCACTCCAGTACTCTTGCCTGGAAAATTCCATGGATGGAGGAGCCTGGTAGGCTGCAGTCCATGGGGTCGCAAAGAGTTGGACATGACTGAGCGACTTCACTTTCTTTCTTTCTATAGTTCCTTTTGGAGAAGGAAATGGCAACCCACTCCAGTGTTCTTGCCTGGAGAATCCCATGGAGGTGGGGCCTGGTGGGCTGCAGTCTGTGGGGTTGCAAAGAATCAGAAACGACTAAGCAACTAACACACACACACACACTCATTTGCAAGGGAGGGAAAAAAATTCTTGTCTTTCTGTCCTTCAAAATTTTCAGCTGGGCCCTTGTAACAAAATGCAGATTAACTAGAGGAAAACAGAAGTTTATTAATGTGTATGTCTCCTAGAAGGGAGAAACCCAAAGAAAGAGTAACTGAAGGAGGTGGCTTAGAACTCTGGTTTACATACTACCTTCAGCAAAGAAGAACACATTGATAGAGAAATGAATGGAAAAAGAAAGTGGTTTTAGGTTTTCAGGGGTGGCAAACTGTAGGAAGGTAAATATATGATAAAAAACTTAATGAACTGAGTTGTTTGCAGATTCTTCTGATGCCATCTCATAAGGGTCTGTCTTCAGAGATGGAGAATCTATATCCTGCCTTCATGCAGAACAGGAGAAGCTTTCAGAGACCTTTTCCTGCATTTGCTGCTTCTTAAATGCCTTCATTTTAAATAGCTTAGCTGGAATTCTGGGTGAGCTACTTAAAGTTCTAAATGATGCTGTTAAAGTGTTGTGCTCAATATGTCAGCAAATTTGGAAAACTCAGCAGTGGCCAGAGGACTGGAAAAGGTCAGTTTTCATTCCAATCCCAAAGAAGGGCAGTGTCAAAGGATTTTCAAACTACCAGACAATTTTGCTCATTTCACATACTAGTAAGGTTATGCTCAAAATCCTTCAAGCTAGGCTTCAAGAGTATGTGAACTGAGAACTTCCAGATGTACAAGCTGGATTTAGAAAAGGCAGAGGAACAAGAGATCAAATTGCCAACATCAAATGGATCACAGAAAAAGCAAGAGCTTTTGCGTCTGCGGCGCGCTCTCGTCTCCTTTGTCTGCTGTCTGCTCCTCATCCGATGTCGTCTCAACCCTGGAATCAGAATTTGCTCCTGTATGTGATTTGCGTGATCCGCCGCTACAGAATGAACCTGGGCGGAGGGGTCCCTGCCGGGGCTCCGAGGGACCCGCGTGTCGACAGGCACAACATTCAGCTTCCTGACCTCTGGAGCTCACTGTTGGCAGCGAACAGGCATTGAATGGACCGTGATGGATCCAGGATTGGGAGAGAATTTGACCAGAGCCCTGTGTACATCAGGGCCTACGTAGGTTGATGGCAGCCTGATTTCAGTTTGTTTTAGTTCTGTAACAGGAATTTCAGCTGTGGGGTCAATGCAAGACCTTGAGAAAGATGTACATTTACTTCTAAGAAAGCATGAAACTTTGAGTTGTTGTGTAACCTGTGTCCAGAGGTAAAAAAACTTGTGGCTGTTTTGAAGAATGACGTGTTATATTAAATTTTGGTTTTAACATTGTAGCCTTCTGTCTGGAGAAATAAAATAAAGTCCTTTAAATGAAAAAAAAAAAAAGAAAGAAAGAAAGAAAGAAAAAGCAAGAGAATTCCAGAAAAGCATCTGCTTCATTGACTATGCTAAAGCCTTTGACAGTGTGGCTCACAACAAACTGGAAATTTTTTAAGAAGACAGGAATACCAGACCACCTTATCTGCCTCCTGAGAAACCTGTATGCAGGTCAAGAAGCAACAGTTAGAACTGGACATGGAACAACAGACTGGTTCCAAGTTAGGAAAAGAGTAGTACATTAAGGCTGTATATTGTTATCCTGGTTATGTAACTTCTATGCAGAATATATTATGCAAAATACCAGGCTGGATGAAGCACAAGCTGAAATCAAGATTGCTTGAAGAAATATCAGTAACCTCAGATATGCAGATGATACCATTCTAATGGCAGAAAGTGAAGAGGAACTGAAGAACCTCTTGTAGGTGAAAGAGCAGAGTAAAAAAGCTGGTTTAAAACTCAACATTCAAAAAATGGAGATCATGGCATCTGGTCCCATCACTTCATGACAAGTAGAAGGGGGGAAAATGGAAGCAGTGGCAGATTTTATTTTTTTTGGGCTCCAAAATCACTGTGGACAGTGACTGCAGCCATAAAATTAAAAGACACTTGCTCCTTGGAAAGAAAAGTATGACAAACCTAGATAACGTATTAAAAAGCATAGACGTCAGTTTGCTGACAAAGGTCCATATAGTCAAAGCTATGGCTTTTCTAGTAGTCATGTATGGATGTAAGTGCTGGACCATAAAGAAGACTGAGCACTGAAGAACTTCAAAGTGTGGTGCTGGAGAAGACTTTCAAGAGTCCCTTGGATAGCAAGGTGATCAAACAGTCAATCCTAAAGGAGATCAACCCTGAATATTCATTGGAAGGGCTGATGCTGAAGCTGAAACTCCAACACTTTGGCCACCTGATGTGAAGCTCTGACTCACTGGAAAGGACCCTTATTCTGGGAAAGATTGAAATCAAAAGGAGAAGGGGACAACAGAGCAGTTGGTTGGATGGCATCACCAACTCAATGGACATGAGTTTGAGCAAACTCCAGGAGATAGTGAAGAACAGGGAGGCCTGATGTGCTGCAGTTCATGGGGTTGCAAAGAGTTGGACATGACTGAGCAACTAACTGATCAAACAACAACAGATGTCTTAAGCTCAAAATAATTTTGATGTCAAAGAGGCATATTAAAAATAAGGCATATTTTTGGGTGACACATTCTGGTTTCCTTCAATCTGTAAATTCATTGACTAGGACAAGTAATTGATCATTTACTCTGGACTGAGCCCTGTCAGGCATTGGGATCTGTGGGTGTACTAGATAGATGTGGACCTTTCCCGGGGGAGAGGCTCAGCAGTAAAGAATCTGCCTGCCATGCAGGAGATGCAGAGTTCAGTCTCTGGATTGGGAAGACTCCCTGGAGGAGGGCGTGGCAACCCACTCCAGTATTCTTGCCTGGAGAATCCTATGGACTGAGGAGCCTGGCGGGCTACTGTCCATGGGGCTGCAAAGAGTCAGACACCACTGAAGCGACTGAGCAAGCATGCAAACTATTCTAACCACCTCCTTGAGTCACATTTTTCTGTGAACTCCCACACATATACATGTATAAAAATCTGTCTTTTCTCACTCATCTGTCTTTTGTTAGTTTAATTTGCAGGTTCCTAGAGAATACCTGCCAATGCAGGAGATTCAAGAAATTCCCTTGAAGAAATTCAAGAGATTCAGAGATTCCCTGGGTCAGGAAGATCCTCTGGAGTAGGAAATAGCAACCCACTCCAGTATTCTGGCCTGGGAAATCCCATGGACAGAGGAACCTGGTGGGCTACAGTCCATGGGGTCACAAAGGCCAGACATGACTGAGCAACTGAGCATGTGCACAAACACACACACACACACACACACCACCTAAGAGAGTACAGAAAATGGTTTTTGACCATGACACATTCAGGTATTATTAACCATGGTTACATTAGGGAGCAAAATGTTTGAAACATTGATCACCAGAAAATTAAAACAGTTGCTTTAAGTGTAGTAGCATCTCTTCCATTGTAAATATGATTTTTATTCCTTTAATTCCTTTTTTGTTTTTTGCTGCAAAAAGCTTTATTGTTTCCATTTGGTCCAAGGCTTGAGAGAGGGCTCCAGGGTGTTAAAAAGCTGCCTAAGGGCTGCAGAGAGGGGCTTCAGGCAGCCCTGATGTTAGGTGGGTTCTTCAAAGGCCACTGGTCTCCAGAAGCTCCTAGTCATGCTTGAGGGTGAGCCTTTGGAAGAGATACTCGCCCAACCCAGCCTGGGGACCGGCCAGCCTGCGGAGGTTGGGCAGGTGGTCACCCATCCTTTTGATGAGTTTCACTTCCTCATCTAAGAAGTGGTTCTCCAGGAAGTCACAGATGTGGGGATCTCCTCCGGCAGAAGCCAGGCCATGCAGATCCACTCAGGTTCTTCTCGACGAGGAGGGCGGCTTCCATAGCATCCTGGGTTTTACCCCACTCATCTTGAGATGGCTTCTGCACATCCTGGAACGGGGTGCGGCCGCCACACTGGTTTTGCAGTTTCAAGAGACGCTCTTTGCCCTTGTGCTTCTCCTTGGCCAATTTGCAAAAAAAGTGACCCACACCCTCCAGGGCCACATCATCGTGGTCGAAATAGAAGCCCAGAGAGAGGTAGGTGTAGGAGGCCCGCAGTTGCATGTTAACCAGGCGGCTGACGGCAGCCTCCACCTCGGTAGAATAATTCTGACGAATCTGGGAGCTCATGATTGGTTGGTAATAAGGAGTTAAAAAATGGTGGCGGGTCCCCGGTGATCGTGGACAGCTGAGTGGCTGACTCCGTAGGTTGCGACTGGAAAAAAGGTTGGAGGGTGGTCAGAGGCTGGAGCAAGGGGCGTCCCTGGGTCTGTTCCGTCCAGGCACTGTTGAAGCAAGAGACAGATCCACGGGGCCGCCGAGCTCACTTCCTCCTTTAATTCCTTATCCACCATTCTCTTCCAACTTTCTCAGCTTTTCTGGTACTCTTTGTATATTGTTGTTTAGTCGCTAAGTCATATGTGACTCTTTTGTGACCCCCATGGACTGTAGCCCGCCAGGCTCCTCTGCCCCTGGGATTTCTCAGGCAAGAATATTGGAGTGGGTTACCATTTCCGTCTCCAGAGGATCTTCCTGATCCAAGGATTGAACCCACGTTTTCTGCATTGCAGGTGGATTCTTTACCGCTGAGCCACTGGGGAGGCACTCATTGTACAGCTCTGGGCAAAAAACAATGGCTCAGTAGGGAAAGCACTGGTAAATGCATTCAGGACCAGCGCCAGTGACAGAGCATGACTCATTGTGAGCATGATGCTCTGAGGTCACTGGGAGCATCAGCAGTGTCCAAAGACTACCTCCCCTTTGTGGATGCTTGCTGTGCTTTTCAAAATGTCTGCAAACATTCCTGCTGTTCTACTTGCTTGACTTTGGATGGTAACTGGGAAACTTTCCACCACATTGTTTTGCTAAAATATATTACATTTTTGGAGATGTAAATATAAAATTTTATACCAGCTTAAAACAGACAAATTCTGTATTGAGAGATACATACATTCTACCAAGTTTGTATATTAAAAAACAAAAAGTGTTTTGGAGAGATATTTGTCAGGCTGTGCTTGCATATATAAAACACTTAAGACAGTGCTTGGCACAAAGAAAATATTAGCTTATTATTTTACCTTTAATGACATAATGTTCTGGGGAAAAAACAGGCAAGAAAACACAAGATGGCTAAGATCATTGCAGACTGTGATGGATTTTCTGAAGAGATTGAAAAGCATAATAGAGAGTACTGGAGGAGGGACCTTCTTCATGTAGGTGGTCAGGGTGGCCTCCCTGGCGAGGTGACGTCTAAAATTCAAAAGCTCTCCAGGCAGAGGCAATAGCAAATCCCAAGGCACAGGTGAGGTGGAGCTGTTGGAAGGACAGTGATTAGAGAGCGGGGAGTGGGGAGACCTCTGTGAAATGAGGCCAGAGATATCAGGGTGAGGACACAGGTCATGGAGAATCTTGGAGGCCATAGAGAAGAGTTTAGATTCTGTTCTAAGCACAATAAGAAATCATTTTAAAGATTTAGGTGGAGGGATGAAATGACCTGATTTATGGTTTGTTTGTTTTTTTAGATCACTTTTACTGAGGAGATTGGGCTAGTGGAGATTTCAAGCGGAAGCTGGCAGACCCGTTATGAGGCTTCTCCATTAATTCAGGTAAGAGATGAAGCAACACTGAAGGGGGACTGAGGTCGGGGATGAAGAAGAATGACTGGACTTGATGTTGGGTGAAGAAAACGGATGACTCAGGGATGACACTCGGATTCTAGGCTCTGATAACCGGGTAGGTGCTGGTGCCATTGACAGAGAGAGGAAGCAAGATGTAAGGACGTTTGCAGTTTTGGTGGTTCACTCTCTGAGCTGTGTCCGACTCCTTGCAACCTCACGGACTATAGCACACCAGGCTCCTCTGTCCTCCACCTCACAGAGTTTGCTCGAATTCTGAACATTTGCAGAGTTATATCTGAAGTCTGGGCATATACACACAGACCCATAAATGTAGAATTACGTTTGCCATGTCTTTGGGGAGGCATCATTATTTATAAATGTCAGTGCGGCTGCACAATGGCTAGATGGTGTCGAGGCTCCACACTACGTGGCACAGGAGAATGCTGAATTACAGCGACTTACTTCAGCCCCTTTTCATAGTACCTGGCCCGACCTGATAATAGCATCTGTTGTGATGCAAGGCTTTTTGTTTGCTTCGCCTTACTGGTTGGAAGCGTGAAGCGTGTGGCTGTTTTGGCTGTCTAAGCTAAACCTCAGAAAGGTCTGCCCTCATTCCTCAGCAGGCCATGGCTGCAGTGTGTCTGTCCCCTTTCCCTTGCTTTTTAATAGAGTCATGGTGGTTAGGGACAAATGACCATTCTGGAAAGATTAAGTGTAAGATGCTTTGGGACGAACAGCCCAAGAAGAGTTGTAGATCACTACAGAAAGCTGCAGAACATGCCACCTCCAAATGTACCACGCTGGAACAAGGCCTATTTTGAGTAAAAGGCAACTGAGAGGAGACCCATACAAGAAAAGCTCTCTCTCCTCCCTCTGTTTACCTAAAAGCAGGACATTTGTAAAGCTGTCTCACTTCCCTGTCTACCAGGAAGAACAGAAGGTAACTACTGGAGATAACTCTAGACCCTTACTAGCCCAGCAATGGCACCAGAGGAATCTACACAATAGACTTGACTGACTGACCCTTATCTTTCATTAGTTTCCCCATAAGTTGCCTTACAATCTGCTGCCCTAGAAACTCAAAGTCCTTTTCCTTTGTCTTGTCACAACTCTAAACGTGTTCTGTTCTTTTGCTCAGATGTTATATAAGCCCAAGTTCTAACCACCTCTTTGAGTTCCTCATCTTAGGCTGCTCCTATTTGTATGCACAAGTATTAATAAACTTCTGTGTTTTTTCCCTCTCATCAGTCTGTCTTTTATCAGTCTAAGTGGCAGTGCCCCACCCAGAGATCTGAGTAGAATAGAGGGAAAAAGTTTTTTTTTCCTTTCCTACATGACAAAGAACAGAAACATGTTCTACTGAGAACCCCAGAAACAGGTGGCTTTGGTGTAGAGAGGCCCAGGGGCTGGCTGCCTCATTTATGACCTTTGTTAGCTTATGCAGACCACAGGCATCACTGAGATCTGGTTCCCCTATCTGTGAAATGTTTTTGAGGGAGATGGAAGAGTGAAACAATAATTGCATAAGATAGAATACTCTGAATTGTTATAGAAACCCAGTCTCTGAAACTCAGTGGCTTAGCACAACCAAAGTGGGTTCAGATATAGGTCAATGAACTTTTTCCTCCTTCTGAAAACCATGAAGTCTGTATTTTCATCATCTTGTGATATAGCCTGAACATGTAGCCTTCAAGATTATTGAAGAAAGGGAAGAGAGGATGCAGGACTTCATGATATATTGTTAATATTCAGACCTGGAAGTGGTTTATGTCACATCCACCCATGCCCCAAAGAACAGCAAGGTAAGCTGAAAAACAGTTTCCCAATGCCCAGTAAGAAAAAAATAAAATTTGGTGAAATAATGACATTCTCTCTATAACATGTAGGGAAAATATGTGTTGTAAAATTATCTCCAGCTTTTCTCTAGTAATAATATTTGAAATGACTAAAATAGGAAAAGAAGTTAATGAGCAAAGGGTATAAACGAGCCACAAGATGGATCACCCATCTTTGAATTATAGGGAGGTAACTGCCTTTCTAAAACAGCACAGAAAAGAGGGCTGAAGGGTAAGAGTGGGAGTGGAAGGTGGAAGGTTGGAGACTGAGAATTGGAAAGAGATGAAATGTCTTAGTTAGTAAAGTTCGCAATTGAGGTGAAAGTATGCCTGGAAAAAAAGTTTTATGTTTAAATTGAAAGCAAACAACATTTTTCAGAGAGGCAACAATTGTGTAGCCAGTAGAAAGGTAAAGTTTACAATGTTCATCTGAGAGTAAGAAGTTCCAAAATGAAGATCTTTTCTGCAAATAAAAAGAAAGAGCTATCTCTAGAAAGCATTTCCAAGTTAAATGTTAAGGATGAAAGACACCAATAAATGGAGATTTGCAGGATGACTTATGCATGTTAGGAAAATTAAACCATGCTTCATCTTCTGATGTTGGAAGACATGGGACAAAGGCTGTGGGGGTCAAGGCTCTGCTGTGAGATGTGTACCTTTCTAAGACTGTTTTGTCTCCTTTGAGAAGGAGAAATCAGAGTTTTCATGTAGGGGAGGGAAAAAAGATTCCTTCTCTTTCTTAGTTCTCAGTTAAGGCCCCTATGACAGATTAACAAGAGAGAAGGAAATAGAAGTTTATTAACATGTCTACTTCATGGATACATGGGACAAACACCCAGGGAAAAAGGAGGAACTCTGTGTGGTGACTTAGAACTCCAGCTTAAACAGCATCACTGACTCACTGGACAGAAGTTTGAGTGAACTCAGGGAGGTGGTGAAGGACAGGGAAGCCTGGTGTACTCCTGTCCATGGGATTACAAGCAGCTGGACGTGACTTAGCGACTGGACAACAACAGTGGGGTGACTGGTTATGAGGAAGTTACCAGGGAAAGCGTGGTGAACAGGGTAAGGTTTGTTGTACAGTTTTAAGTGGTGCCTTCTCCAGTGACAAGAGTCTCTTGTGATTTAGTGAACTTTCTCTTCCTGGTACACTTCCTTGGTGGCTCAGCTGTTGAAGAATCTGCCTGCGATGTGGAAGACCTGGGTTCAATCCCTGGATTGGGAAAGTTCCCTGGAGAAGGGAACAACTACCAACTCCAGTATTCTGGCCTGGAGAATTCTATGGACTGTATAGTCCATGGAGTTGCAAAGAGTCAGACACGACTGAGTGAATTTCACTCACTCTCTTCCTGGTACAGAGAGCGAGATACCCTTACACAGGGAAATTTTCTTTCTAAGTATAAATTTCCCTTATGTAAGGGGAACTTCTACTCTGTTTTCTGAGTTTCTCCTGTGTTTGCTGTTTCTCAAAATAATCCTTACACTGAAGGGCATATTTTGGGATGACACATTCGGCGATCCTTCTCTAATAAACTCCCCTTCGATCTCTGCTCACCCTACTTCAGCCACACTGGACATTCAGATAGTCCAGCTTTGCTCCAGCCTCCCAGCGTCCACTCCAGCTTCTCTTGGCCTAGAAGACCTTTCCTTGGGATGTGAAGTCCAGTCTGTGACACCCCCCACCCCCCAACTCCTCAATGACGCCTACCCTGTCCATTCTATTTAATATCTTCAGACATACTGAATAGTTACTGTTTACAATGTTTACTGTTTTTCTATCCCACTGGAATATAAGCTCCCCAAGGGTAGAGATTCTTTATGATTATTTCACTGATGTATCCTAAGCATCCAATAGATGCACAAACATATTTGTTGAATTGAATTGTTCACAGATTACCAACTAGCTCCTAATGGGTTAAGTGGCATAGAGATTTGTTTTCCCTTAAAACAACTGCTGTGAACAGAGAGTGGTTGTGCTGCCCTAAATGATGGGGGAAGAGTGGGGGTGGAGAGGGTACAGCAGGGAAACCAAAATTAGGGGGAAAAATCAGTGTGAACACTTAAAGAGTCTTTTTGTGTTGCTGATTTTGTATTTCAGGCTATATGACCAATGGCAATAGCATTAT
Source organism: Antilocapra americana (assembly GCA_007570785.1). Classification (NCBI taxonomy): domain Eukaryota; kingdom Metazoa; phylum Chordata; class Mammalia; order Artiodactyla; family Antilocapridae; genus Antilocapra; species Antilocapra americana. Next base: position 40,125,705 of record ML662442.1, read on the forward strand.
TTAAGCTATAATTTTTAGTTTTTAGAGTAATTTCTTTGGAATGTTTTTCTTTCCTTCTAAAACAAGCGAACTCTGTGAAGCACATAAGCTTCAGTTTCAGCTTAAGAGAGAAACCTTTAGGTGGAGATAAAATAGAAACCAGCACCCCTATTCAATCTTTCAGTACCTGGTCTGTTTGAAGAGCGGACGTGTTTGGACAGTAATGCTTAATGAGATCATTTCTGTTACTGTTTGTGAAGGGCTTAGCTTTGCCTCCCTCTCCTTTGGGGCTTAAGGACTTGGACATTTTAGAATGCTTTCTTAAAATTAAATACAGAGTTTCAGTTGCTTTGATGCAGTACTAGGGAATAGCAAAAAAGCCTGTTGAAAACGATCTCAGAACTGAAATTGAACAGCTACAGAATCCTTGTGAAAACGCAAATACAGAAGAAAAGAGTCAACATTTTAGGCATAAATTAGATTTTATACAAAATTACATTTTGAGCTTGTGGGATCTGTGGTTGTTTTGAAACATTATCTCTGTTCTAGAAACTGTAAGCCTTCCTTTGAATGATTGCCCAAATTCTCACCTTCGCTGCAGTGATTAGCCAGTCCTGGTATTTAGGGTGGAATTTACATGTGTTTAGCAGTCCCTTAAATTCCTCACCCTGAAAAAGAACCCCTTTATCCTCTATGCACAGGTGTGGTGGACACTTTGGCATCATGCAGTTACATTCCAGGTTTGGGGGAAGTTAGCTAAGAGATGTGTCTGGGCACTATGCTGTGGCCATATGTCTGTACTATTTACCATGCTCTGCACTGGGCCTTATATCAAAATTAATTGCACCACCAGGTTCCAGCCGTTAATTTTAGTATATACAAACTATGTAAGAACAGTGAGACATTTATTTATATATTTTGCTTCAACTTGTAATTCTTGACCCCATAACGTTGGGGGATCAACCCCCTGCTGTGACTTTATTAGAATATCAACTGTAATAAATAGCTCTTCTACTACATAATTATTTTGTCACAACAATCAGAATTTTAGTAAGCACATTGATAAAAGTAAGAATTAGACTCTTCATCTTATGCTAAGCCTGATTATTTTGCCCTAGAATTTTGGGTAGAATTGATCCCTTCTTCACCGATGCTGGTGGTAGTCATGAATATATTCTGTTACCTTGGAGAGAACAAGCTGAAGGGTTTTCCCATGAGGTGAGTGACATGGGGTTGGCCATCTGTGATGGAGGAGTCACCTTGCATTCTGAATTTAATCCAAACTGCCCCTAATTACCAGTAAAGGATCCATCAGCAGAAAGAAGTCTCCTAACTTGTCTTGCTCAGAAGTTAGTCAGGGCAGTGCCCGAGGCAACCTGTTTGTTAGGCAAGAGAATTATTTCTGAAAGGATCTCCAGGAAAAGGAATACCCGCCTCTCTTGTGCTAATATGAACTGCATTTCATCTTTAAATTCTCTGCAGGAAGAGAGGGCCATGCTTTGTTCCCCACCTGGGATGGCTGAGAGGCCTGGAGTGTGAGTGGCTCATGGTTCCCAAGATAAGAAACTGTCAGCCTCCACTGTGAGAATTATGAATAGGATCAGAGAAGGAAGAGAAAAAAAGCAATGTCAGATTAGTTTTAAAACCAATTTAAAGGTTAAATCTTGCCAGAAAAAAGAAATTACAATCTCAAGGCTGAGTAGAAAATTAGTATTTCCCAATCCTAAAAGTGTCTAAAAATTGATCTTTTTAAAATTTCACATTTTACTGGGAGTTCCTTGGTGGCCAAAGGGTTAGGATTCCAGGCTTTCACTGCCATGGCAGTTCCCCAATCTCTGGTTGGGGAACTGAGATCCCACAAGCTGTGTAGCACAGCCAAAAAAAAAATTACATAACATTTCACCTATTACTGGTCAAATGGCAAAGAAGCCAGAACATGTGCCAATTCAGTAGCATTTATTATTAATACATAGATATAAATGTTTTATTGTCAGCCACCTGGAAGAAATGTCTCGTAACAGGCAAAGAAAACCCTACGGGGTTTTGAGATACCCTTCTTTCTTTAGCAACCATCATATTAAACGCTATGTCATCACAACTTGTTGATCTAGTTGGTGATAGAAAAGGTGGGGCAAGCCATAAAAAATAGCTAAGAATTAATGATGTCTGTCAATAGCCATCCTCTTCAGCACTCTTTGATAACCCCAGGATGGGGCTGGCCCATTCTTGAGCTTGGGATATTTGTCCAGTGGAGCCCAGGGTGAAGCTAGGCCCTTTCAATGCAAGATCATTCAGGTCAGCTCTGCAGTCCCTGCTGAGGTCATCAGCAGCTTCAGCAGAGAAAGAGATTTTAGAAAGGATATATTATTTGATAAACAAAAAAATATTGATGTCATCACTATAAGAAATAGAATATTTTAAACTCCCCAACATTTATTTTATAGTTTAATTTTATTTTGAAATATGCATGTAGGGGACTGTTCACCTTTTAGGTAAATCTTCTTGGCCTTTCTTGCCCAGCCTATTGATCAGTAAGACTGGATCCATTATAGCTGATTTTCTAGGTCCCTCTTGATAAACTGTACACAGATTTTTTTTTTTTTCCATTCCATGGAGCCTAATGGAGAGGGCCTGGAAATGGCAAGAGAGTAAGAGATCAAACACAATTCCTGGGACTTATGTTTGGCAACAGTAAAAAAAAAAAAACAACTCAATGACAAGTGGGTAAAACCTATCCAACTAGTTCATCCTGTTTCCACAGAGTAATCAGGGCAAAAGTAAGACTGTAACAGTTTAGAGAAGACACTTCAGACTTCTCTTTGGAATCACTACTCTTGGGCTTCTGTTATTTAGATTGTTTTCTTGGTCTCTCTGCACCCTCCTGCTTAGGTGCTGTGTAATCCTGCCTGTGGCACTCCTTGTGGTCTGGGTTACATTAGATAATACCATCAATTTCTTTGATAGAGTCCAGAGCTGAACCACTGTGGAAAATAATGAGCTTATCATTAATATGCAACTGTATCATTTTTTTTAATTGGGTTATAATTGCTTTACAATGTTGTATTGGTTTCTACTGTACAATGAAGCGAGTCAGCCACAGGGAATATACCCCCTTCCTCTTGGATCTCACCCCCCTCCACCCCTATCCCACCACCCAGGTCATCACAGAGCGCAGAGCTGAGCTCCCTGTGCTATACAGCAGGTTCCCACTAGCTAGCTATTTTACACATGATAGTGTGTGTATATATATATCAGTCCCAATCTCCCAGTTCATCCCACCCTCCCTTACCCCTGTGTCCTTGCATCCATTCTCTACATCTGCGCCTCTATTCCTACACATCTATGTGTTAATATACCATATTTGCTTTTCTATTTCTGACTTACTTCACTCTGTATGACAGATTCTAAGTCCATCCATGTCTCTGGAAATGACCCAGTTTTGTTCCTTTTTATGGCTGTATCTATGTACTACATCTTCTTCATCCATTCATCTGTCAATGGATATTTTAGCTCTCTTTGATTTATTAATTCTTTCTGTACGCAGTGTTCGTGGGTTGATGGGGCCGACTAGTCACATGCTCATCAGAGCTCCCTCTCTCTCTGGGAGTTAAAAATCTGCAAACAGCATCCAGATTCTTTTACAGTGCCCCATTCTAGGCTCCATGAAGGCAGGAGCAAGTTTTACTTCCTGGGCCCAGTGCTGTAGCTGTTAGGAGTCAATTCTCCTGAGGACTCAGATTGTCTTTATTTCAGGACTCTTGGGTTTGTTTAACTTCCTTCTTAGGACCTTGGGAATTTTGGTATAAAACTGTCCTTTTCTCTAGTTTTCAGACAAACAGAAGACTTTGCCAAGGAAACAGAGAGGAAACGGATAGGAAATATATTGATTTACAAAAATAGATGGATCTTTAGTAGAACAAAAGGACAAACTACAGGCTGGGAGAAAATACTTGCAAAAGACATGTCTGATAAAGGACTGGTATCTAAAATAAATAAAGAACTTTTAAAATTCAGCAATAAGGAAATAAACAACCAACTGAAAAGAAGGTAAAAGATTAGCACAGACACTTCCCCAGAGAAAATGTACAGATAGCAAATGAGTATATGAAAATATCCTTAGGGAGTTGCATATTAAAATAAGATACCACTGCACACACAAAAGAATGATTAAAATCCAAAACAGTGACAATACCAAATGCTGGCAAGGAAGTGTAGGATCTCTTACTCTTTGCTGGTAGGAATGCAAAATGGTAAAGCCACTCTGGAAGATAACTTGACAGTTTCTTCCAAAACCAAATATACTCAAATATAATCCAGCAAATTATGCTCCTTGGTATTTACCCAAAGGAGTTAAAAAGTTATATTCACACAAAAAAACGTGCCCACAGATGTTTAGCGGCTTTATTCATAATTGCCAAAATTCAGAAGCAACAAGATGTTTTTCTGTAGGTGAATACATAATCTGTGAGACATCCACAATAGCATATCATTCAGTACTAAAAGAAATGAGCTATCAAGCTGTGGAAAGACACGGAGGAACCTTAAATGTATATTGCCAGGTGAAAGAAGCCAATCTGAAATGCAAACATACTGTATGACTCCAACTATGTAACATTCTGGAACAGGGAAAATTATGGAGATAACAAGAAGATTAGTGGTTGGCAGGGGTGGTGGTGAGAAAGTGATGATTAGGTGGAGCTTAGGGGATTATTAGGGCAGCGACAGTGCTGTGTGATACTGAAACACTGGGTGCATGACATTATACATCCGTTCAAAGCCACAGGGTGCACAATGCAAAGAGTGAACCCTCCTGTAGACTGTAGACTTTAGTGTAACATCAGTATTGGCTTATCAACTACAACCAACGTGCACTTAAAGCAAGCTGTTAATGATGGGGAATTGGGATGGAGGAAGGGGGGTATGGGAACCCTGTACTTTCTGCTCAATTTTTCTATAAACCTGAACCTTTTGAGAAAAAGGTCTACTGACTAAAAGAAAACAAAAAGATGGATCTGAGAAAGTATGGGAAGAATTATGCCATTAGAGGGTCAAGGGAAGGGTGGCCAACACTGATCTGAATTTTTCTGAGCCACCGCAAAGGCAGGTCTCTGAGGCAGTGTTTTCACCACCAAGAGTCCAGCTGGTGGATTTAAGTTGCTGGTCAGCGGAACAGCGCTGCACTGTTGACCATCTCAGAACGGCTAATGAAATCACAGACTTCCATCTCAGGGAGCTGGGGGAAGAAGAGACTTTTCAACTGAGTTTAAAGGTAAGAAATAGAAACGTCCAGAGACTTTTGTAGCCTGTAGCATTTGAAAAACTCGTCAAATAAATCATCTCATATACTGGAGTTGGAGGAACCTTGAAATAGGATAATTATGAGCTTTGATGTGGTGGTTTGTGCCGCATTCACAATATTTACTCCATTTGAGTATGTGTGTGTGTGTGAGAGAGAGAGAGAGAGAGAGAGAGAGAGAGAGAGAGAGAGAGAGAGAG